>BCLG01003428.1:23119-51014 GCA_001602295.1 Zoysia matrella
ATGATGAGGCATATTTTGAAAAACTACAGCATGACCTTCTGGGTGAGGAAATGGAAGCAAAAATCACAGAGGAGGGTGATTCAGATGGTAACACAACCAAAAAAATGGGGGCTTCTGCACAGATGTTAGCTGCGGTGCCTGAAGCTGTTACACCATCACGCAGAAGCAAAAGACGACCAGTATTGCTGATCAAGAGTCCATGAAGAGAGCAGAAAGATTGAAAGCTCCAAGGAATTTGGAGGGCGCTACAGTTTAAGGTAATTAAGAATTTCTAAGCTCATCTTTTCTGCATCTTGAGTTTTGTTGTGTCATGATAAATTACTGTCCATCTGGAGAAAGCAACATCTCTATTGGGCTGGTTAATGTTTGACTAATCTTTGATTGGACTGTTTCACCATAAATTAAGGTCTGGTCCTCCAAAGTACACCCTCCATTCTCTTTTTATTCCAACCATCTCCCACGTATCAAATTAATTACTGAA
Organism: Zoysia matrella; assembly: GCA_001602295.1. Classification (NCBI taxonomy): domain Eukaryota; kingdom Viridiplantae; phylum Streptophyta; class Magnoliopsida; order Poales; family Poaceae; genus Zoysia; species Zoysia matrella. The sequence goes on from BCLG01003428.1 coordinate 23,601, forward strand.
ACTTTATGCTACCCCCATAATCCCTTGCATTGTACTCCTTCCCGTTTTATAACATTAACACCATTAACTTCTTATATAAACTTCGATCAATCATCTTATTCGATTGTGTAAATTTTTTTTCATTTGTAGTATTTAAAACACGACTAATAATTTTATATGTTGGAATAAATTTTTTGAATAAGATGAATGGTCAAAGTTGATGTTAAAAATCAATAGTGTCAACAATTTAAAATCAATTTAAAATCGATAGAGTAGTACAAGTTTGAATCCCTCAATTCATTATATTGCAAAGGGTCACAGGGAGTAAATTCGTAGGCTCAATTCTTGTTGGACCCGATTGCCCGCCACCATGTGCTACTTGCCATTCGACCCTGATCACGACAGTATGCATATTACCGATGAGGTATTGATTAATAGGGATAAAAACTAAAGATAATTAAGTTACCCTCTAGACCTCTTTAGTTAAAAAAAATAATTTTTTGAAACTAGTTTATCTTTTAACTAAAAAGGTTTACAAGTTAAATTTAGGTGCATCTACCCCTAGGTATTAAAATATACGAGTATTCTCTTCCACTTCAGCAGCAACGTGCCGTCCACGAGTTTACTTCCCTTTCTCCAGCTACACATGATGAGGCTCCATGACCTCTCGGCCAGTGGAGTAGCGCGCAAGGTTGGAACGCATCTGGTCAGGTGACGAAACAGGACCTGGTTTGACTCCATGAATTCGTGCACGTGCTATCTGTTTCATAATCTCTCTTACCTTTTCTCTTAAAATTCTGAATATTGTCCCTATGATACTAGTTGCTTAAATTTTGCAATTCATCAATAAATTTGATCCCTCTGATCGTTAATTGCATTTTGAATATTGACCCAAAAAATCCCATTTATACAACGTTTCATCGAAGCTATACTATGTTACCATATACTGCTGACTGCAGTGTAGACACTGTGACTGAACACAACAATATAATGATCATGAAAGTGTATATATGACCCGCCATGAATTCAATTAAAAAGTAAACAAAACTTCGCTGTCAGTCCGCGGAAAATTGGTAGCATCCCAGGAAAAGAGAACCTTGCGCGCCACTCCAGTAGTCCAGTGCCCGGACAAGCATGTCTTATTTATTCTGTTCGTTGGTCGAGCTTCAACTGCGCACCTGACATGCATTTAAATGCAATTTCTAGCATTTTCATATTTCTCGCACATTAAGAGGAGTTCATCGTCTGCGAGGATATGCAATGAGTCTTGGTACAATCTATCCAAGGATAAGCCTATGTTCTTCCTTCGCTGAAATCAGGGTAAGTGTAGTATTAGATTCTACCTATGAGAAAATCCTGCGCCGTCCTAGCTTGTTGATGTTTTTATCTTGATACATTATATCTAATTTCAAGGCAGACTCATTTCTCACTTGGAAGCACTCAGTAATTAATGGATGCTATAATTTCTTATAAAAGCGTTCCTGTGGTCTTCTCCATCCTTGAAAATGAATTGCAACTTTAAAGTCGCCATTTCTTTGGAAACATCTTGTCACTAGGGCATGCAACTCTAAACGATGTCATATCAGCTCTGATTAACTGAACTGTGTCCACTGTTTTCCGTACTTATAAAATCTTACAATTTTTGAATAAATATTACACTTCTATTTCAGTCATTCATTCTTTTTTTTAGTTTTCCTTTAGAAACTAAACATTTTCATGCCATTTCTTTGTGCATTACTGCCCATGGTTTAGCCGATGATGAATTTGTGAGTTATTTGCCGACATCGGTTGAGTAAAACAAAAGTATGATAGTATTCAAGAAATTCTGAGGCTGCCCTACCTTTTTTTACCATGTTGCAAAGAAGGCGTCATGTTGTATCTTGCTAATGTTGCTTCTTTTCTTCTCATTTTTTTGTAACCATAGCGGGTGATTATAACGATGGCTTATATCTCACAATCATGGCATCATTTTGTTCCCTCAAAATTTTTCAGCTAGGTTTTCAACAAGGAAACAGCTAGCTTTCCTAAAAGCTCAAAAGTTTCAATCCAAACAAGTGGAGGCATACTCAATGTAGTTCTGTTGGGAAAAAGGTCAAGGAGCGGGCGTTAGCTGTGTCAAATAGTTGTAGTTAGGAATGGTCTACTGCTTGAAAACGGCAAGTTTGAAGATAGGATGCTGCAGCTATGTTTGTGCACGGTTGTTGTCCATCAAATTATGGAGGGAGGATATTGTTAGTGTTTCCATAAATGTTGGCAGAAAAATTTCAATTTATGACGAAGACGATGGGAAATGATCTTGTGAACTCAATTTTTTCAAATATAGAAACGGTAAGTGAGGAAGTCGGATCGAAGCACTCCCGATTCATTTGTATAAGGGTTGACTCGATCAGAGAGGACACACGGATGCACAAATAATATAGAGACTTTTAATCAGATGGATGTGATATTTGGGGTGACATGGCTCAATCTGGTTCCAGAGAAATAGCATGTTGTGGGACTATACACCTTGGCCAATTTCTTGCTAATTAAATTTTAGGTGTGAGTACCATTGACGGACAGCGAGCTAATTTAATTAGTTCGAATTTGGACTTTCACATTGCAGCAATTACATACACTACTAAAAATCATTTCTACAAGTGGTTCTAAAATGGTTTCTGCATGTCGTTTCAGTTCCACTGACATTAATAGAGTAAAATGGTGCATCAACCCTCCAACCAGTTGGGTGGTCTCATCTAGGTCCCTAAACTCTTAGTTTGCATTTCTGGCTCCTTAATATATTTAAAAAGTATTTTTCCCATTAATATTATTCAAAAAACTGTTTAAATGTGTAAAATTATAAGTTATTTTTAGTAACGTCAATGATAAAGCAAGTTAAAATAAAATATATGATATTTTTAGTTCTAGCTCCCTAAATATATTTAAAGTCATTTTTCCATTCATCTTATTTCAAAAATTAGTTCAAATATGTAAAATTATAAGTCTTTTTAAGTACATTTAAAGTAAATTATAACAAAATATATAATATTTATCATATTTTTTAAATAATAAAAATAATCATAAAATCCTCTAGAGTGCAATGTAGCTGGAATGTCTTTTGCAGCTCTGCCAAGACTCTGGCTCGGTCCATGCATGTACTGACTAGCTCTTATATAAATATATAGGAAATCGAGAATTTATTGTTAATAGAGAGTGCAATGTAGCTGGAATGACTTTTTGCAATCCTGCCAAGATTCTAGCACAGTCCATGCATATATTGACTAGCTCTTATATAAGGCAGATTTTAAAATAGACCCAAACTAATATGTACTATTCATTTGTGTGATCTCGAGTCTTAAATTGTTCTTTTACTTCCTATGAGTTAAACTTTTTTAATAATTATTAATTGCTAAATAATTCAATTGCAAAGTTATTAGTGAGTTTTAGTATGTGACAGTAATTAGTGACATGTTTCTTTATATAAGAGCAGCGCTAAGGTAGACCATCTTCTCTTCTTTCATCTCCTAGGAGGTGAAACCCCGAATCAATTTGAACCATTGAATTTTGAAAGAAAAAAAGTCCATGCGATGTATCCGGCGAAATTTCCTTTTACAGAGCAGTTTCCTTCCCAAATAGTCACTTACCTAATATACAACACATACAACTTTTCATAACTCGTTGATTCCATTCCAATTTAAATATTATAATAATTATTAATTATTTTAGTGATTTTACCTCCTAGGAGCTAAAAGAACCATTTTCTTCTTGAGATCTGTGAAAATAGACGGCTCACGTTCATTTGGGTCTACCGTAGAATTTGCCTTATATAATCAACGGTTGATATTGAACTCGTATCTTACTTCCTAGGAGGTGAAAAACATTACTTCATCTATTTTAAAAGGACTCTTATATAAATGTTTGAGAAATCGAGGATTTTATGATTATTTTTATTATTTGAAAAAATATGATAAATATCATATATTTTGTTATAATTTACTTTTTCATTAAAGATACTTAAAATAACTTATAATTTACACATTTCAACTAATTTTTGAAATAAGATGAATGAAAAAATGATTCTAAATATATTTAGGAAAGTAGAAATAAAAATATCATATATTTTATTATAATTTTCTTTATCAAGGATACTAAAAAATAACTTATAAGTTAACACATTTGTACATTTTTTTGAATAATATGAATTAGAAAAAATAATTTTTAAATATATTAAAAAGCCAGAAATGCAATATAAGAGTTTAAAGACCAAAATGGGACCGAGGTAATAGTTTAGTGCTAGAAATGAGTTTAGAGACCTAGATGAGATGTGACAATAGTTTAAAGTGCAAAAAAAAAAAAATGCAAAAATAAAGTTTAGGGACTAGATGAAACCACCCAACTAGTGGAGGGCTGCCAGTTCATTTTACTCTAAAACTTATTATGAGCTCACAATGATCAGTCTCTTTACCTCCTTATGTGTGAGCGGGCATTTCCCCTTTTTTTTGAAGTGATGGTAATGGGTTGCCTGAATTGGTAGGACCTTGCGTTTCTATAGCTAGGCTTTCTTTAAACTTAGAAACTGGTGACGTGGACAGTAACTCCCTGGGTCAAACCCTTAAAATATTGACACAACCTCCTTTCCTCAAAAGGTTTTACCTATTTATAAATGAGACATTGATTAACCTATTTTGTGCTAGCAAAGCCACAAGCCAAACACATGTTAAAACCATATACGCAGTGGCGGGCCTGCCGTTGGGCCGCATTGGCCATGGCCCCAGTCGTGCCCCAGCTGAACAGACGACCCATTGGTCTTTACCAGTAGTACAACCCAGCAAAACATGGGTCTGCTGCAGTCTTAGGCTCTCGGACACAACAGCAAAACCACATGAGCAAATTCGTCCTCCATCCTGAATGCTCTTTCACCCAAATTACGCTTACCTTTGACCCGAATCTTAGCCATATCCTGGGTCCACCCATGTATATATGTATTGATGGCTTATTGAGTAGTATTATGGTTTATTGAGTCATTATGTACTCCCCTTCTGACCTTTTGTTAAATAAGAAGAAAAAGATGGTGTGGAAGATTAGGTCATGTCCTATGCTTGAGTCTGCCTACAGGCATGAGACAGTGTAACTTTTTGGCGGCTAGCTAGGCTTTTGTAATATATATTTAGCCTTTCTGTACACCAAAAGCTAGAAAATCAACCTTAGCGAGCTTTTGAGCTTTTAGTTCATTTCTTCAAAAGTTAGCTTTTCAGCATTTCAAAAACGAGCTTTTCATAAGCTTGTTTATTTTAGCTTCTCAATTTTCAGCTGGAAAAGTCAGCTGAGAAATTGAAATAAAGGGACCCTAAATCTAAGACTTGAATGTAGATATTAATGGCACTGTAATAAAGATTATCACTGAATGGTCTCGATACATTTTGTAATTTATGCGTGCTAACTGCTGGTTCAGATATTGATACGATAAGTAGGCGCCCAGAGTGTCCTGTGTCCAGCTACGATTGAGAGATGTCCCATAGCTACGAAACATTGGGACTGTGTTTTGTGGTCCACGTCACCTTTGAGCTGTGTCCTGTAGAAAATTCTCCCTGGTTTCTATTGATTTCAGTTAGAAATGCACAATATGATAGTACTAAGTAAAATGAATGACCAAGTTTCAGTACCCAAAGCCCATAAGCTTTCCATGAGAAGTGCTCCCACGAAGCTTCCCCAGAGCTTATCTCTTGATATTTAAAATACAAAGGACAGAAAGGCATCGTGTTCTAACTTTCTAAATAGAAAAACTGCTGCATGGCAGTATGGAAAACCATCGCAACACTGTAGTTAGTATATACAATACTACAAACATTCAAAAGTGAAAACCATAGCAAGTATATTTTTCATACGCAAATAGACACCTAAGAGCATCTCCAGAAGATCCTTATAAAATTAGTTCCTAAAACTATTTTTTAGAAATTTAAAAATTATAGGAGATATATTTTTTAGAAATTTAAAAATTATAAGAGATAATTTTTCTCTCCTCTGCCACCAACTGATCTCCTTAAAGTTGATATAAAAAATACTTTAAATTGAGTCGTGTCAGCACTTAGGGCCACAATGACGTTATCTCTCTTGGGAGAAGAAGGATTGGACTCTGAACTTTTCCTTTATTTTAACTACAAATAAGAAGAGTTTACATAGAATTAAAATAGTATTGGTTGTTCTAGGGCCCTGATGAAGTCTTTTTCCCCGATGAAACAACAATAATCTCGTTCAGCGTTGTTTTCGTTTATCTTTTCGAGATGCCCTGGTTACTCCAACTTTCAAGTTGCCCTCGTTTTATTTGCATATTATTCAATTACATCACACATATGCCACTCATGTGAACGTTCTTGTAATAAGCTTATTACGTGAAATGATCCTGTCAATCGACGTAGCTTATATCCCGGCCGTATATCCGGTTTTCTTGTCGTAGTATCTGTTCCAAATCATAATGCCTGCATAATTGGGCCGCTTCTCGGCGAACTGCAGCACCGCGTAGGAGAGGCTCGAATGTGACATGTAGCCCGCGGGGGCGGCGGTCGTCTCCGACGAGGCCACCACGCCGACCAACACTCGGCACCCTGGGTACGCCGCCGCCCACTTCTCCCACGACTTCCACGAATCCCACGGCGACCGTACGCAATCGCGGTCCTCGCCGTAATGCCGGACGTGGATCCGATTAAATAACCCCATGTCCAACGCCGCGGCCAGGCGTTGATCCGGGTACCGGCACCGCGGCGTGGCCGTCAACGTCACGCCCCATGCGGGGTAGTACTTGTTGTAGGCGTACAGGCGCCTGGCCAGCTCGTCGTAATGCTCCGTCGTGCCTTGGTCGATGAAGAGGTCAATGCCGTCCACCTGCGCGTCGCCGAAAGGGCGGTGCACGTCGGCGCGGGAGCCAGCGAGGAACGCGTTCCAGAGGTACTCGGAGAGGTCCGCCGCTGCCTGCGACGAGGGGAGCGAGTACTCGCCGCCTGCCCGCCGATGGAAAGGAGCGCGAGAACGCCCTTGGACTTGCAGTGCATGATGTCGTCGCCGACGCCGGCGAGCGGGTGGCCGGAGAGGTCGAGCCGGTACGTGCCGTGGCCAAAGGCGGCGAGGAAGGAGATTATCACGGTGGTGTACAGGCCTGTGTCGCAGGCCTCACACAAGGTGCCCTCGTCCTTGTTCCGGCCCCAGTAGACCGCAACGTCGCCGGTGCGGTAGGCAGCGAGCCCGGATGTCAGTTGCACGGAGAGAACAAGGGTTAGGAGAAGGAAACAGCATGCTGAACGGCTCTGGAACCTCATCGGGGTGAGCTCCATGAATGGATGATTTGAATGAAGAATGTAAGCGAGGGGCAGTGTATTTATATATAGAACAAGTTGAATAGAACACGTGACTACGGTGATAGCTGTAGCCGCCGGAAGGAAGTCTAAAACTGCTTGTCTGTAGTCGCAATATCAGTATTTGACCGGATTCTGCCCAGTTTGGACTTGCTCATGGGTTGAGGACCAATGCAAAACCACGAACTGTATGAGACAAACCTGAAGCGTTGAATTAATCTTTTATGCAGAAAAATAAAGAACGGTGCCGCGTTTCATACATATATTTGTGAAATATTTACAAGAGTCAAAGACTGAAATCACTGTGGACTATCAATTTACAAGAATCTCAAAGAATAAAATATTCTTTTACCACTTAGAAGGTAAAAGCTCTTTCATAATTATTAATTATTATAACAATTAATTTAAAAAGTAATTAGAGAGTTTTGTAAACTGCTAAATGCGACAATTTTAAAAATTAAAGGATTTTATCTCATTAGTTTATGGAAATAAATGCATAGGACGAGATATAAATTAGTTCTAACGGAACATGATTTCGTGCTCACGTGACACTCATGCACGTAGCGCATTGCGCGAAACCCAGCTGCACCTTGTGTTGTAAGATTTCGTGCTCACAAAACACTTGTACACGTAGACACATAATTTTATTCCGTGCACCTAGCGTTGCATACACAGACACTTAATAACGTGACTCTCATACACGTAGATACGTACTCCGCCTAGCTGCACCCATCATTGCGTCGTACACGTGATTTGATCTCGTGCTCATGTTTGTTGTCAAGACTTTTGAGCTGTTATCTTTTTTTCTCAACTATATATTAAACGTGTCAACTCATTTTCTTAACTAAGGGCGCCTTTGGCAGAGCTTTCAACTGCTGATTCTCTGGATTCACTCCTGATTCTCCTGTGAAGTGATTCTGTGGCTGAAAGTTAGTAGTGCGCTCGGTTGAGAGCCTATCCACCCCGGTTCGAGGCCGACAGAGGGCATTCCTGTGGCACCCTATTTCCGGAATGCACTGTGATACACGTATCAGTCCTTGGATCTATAGCTGATATGCACAACACAACAGAATGTATATCAAAAGCAGCATACTTCGAAAAGAAAATAGATACTTGAAACAGAACTTTTAGCGGCTCGCGGTGATGACCTCTATGATCCTAACACCGGTCGGCTAGCCAAAAGCGAAGCAAACAACAGAACACTAAGGCTCAAATCTACAAGCAGACTTAGAAAGCAGAACAAAAACCCTGCACGTCGTCACATACGCGGTCCTCTCTGTCTAAAACCACAAATGTAAACGAGTGAGTACATAAGATACTCAGCAAACTCTAACACTATGCAAGAGTATATAATTAGATACATATTTAGTTATAGCAAAGATGAGGCTACGGGGTTCAATTTTTGCAATAAGCCAGTTTTTATGCAGGGTTTACTACAGAAGATTTTTAAAAGGGAGTAAAAATATTTGTTGTCTATATTTTAGTAGGTTGGACTTGAGAGAGCATAAACCATTCGCGCCAGTTCTCAAATTTTAACTGGAAGAGCCTCCACTATACCATTCAGATACTTTCTAAAACACGAGCACCTACACCCACTCACACGCCAAGAATATCATAGAAAACTAATTGTAGAGTACCTGAACAAATAGCATGCTAATACCGTGACAACGGTCTATCCGAAAGGATTTTACCCTGTCACATCCCAAACTTAATGTTAGGTAAAAAGGGGGTTTTAAAAATTTCTTTCTATCTTTGACAATCTAGTTTAGGCCAATTTTAAAATTTTCCTTTAAAAGGAACTAAAGCTAGAAATAGCTTAATAAAATTCAAAATTTTGAAACTTAAAACTTGGAGTTTGACCAGTGATTGATTTTTCTTTTCTCCTCGAGATTTTATTTCGAGTTTGGATTTTCCCAAAAATCTTTAGCATCAAATTCAATTTAAAATTCACATAGAATAGGAAAAAGAAGGGAAAAATCCGAAATTTAACTAGTGGGCCAAAACGCCTTCTCCAGGCCAGCCCACTTCCCCTTCCTTTTCTCTCCTCTGGCCCAGCCCACCTCCCATTTTCTCTCCGTCTGGCCCAGCGGCGCCCCTCCCTGTCGTCTTCTTCCTGGGTATGGCGCGTCGCGCGCGCTGTTCGACCGGGCAGGCAGGTCTCAGCTGGCCGCGCTAGTGTGCCACGCTCCAGGAAGGCAGTGACGGCGCCGCACCTCTCTGTTAGTCTCCGGCCCCCTGCCCGAGCGAGAGGAGGTGACGCCGTGGACACCTAGAAGGCGGCGGCTTTTGTCGCAGCACGGTTGAAGTCCAAGCGCTGCTCTGCCAACATGCCGACCTACGCGGACCTCGCGTTGGCTGCACGCCGAGCCGCCATGACGCCTAGACCGGCCACGCAGCTGTTGAACCCGTCCAAGAGTTGCCGCCAGACCACCCCAGCTCACCGCTGCGCCGAGCTCGCTCTCCACCGGCTATAAAGCCATCCCCACACCGCACCCGCTCGGCCCCACACCTCGCCACACCTCCGTGAAGGTAAGAGTTCGCTTTCCTCGCCGAAATTCCCCCTTGCCGCCGCTAATTTCGCTCTTTCCCCAATTTCGGCCGCCATCCGCCATTTCCGACGAGCTCGCAAATCCAGCGGCTATCTTCAAATTCCTCACGTGTGTAGCTTCACCCAGTCGAGCTTCACCTTCCCGAGTCAGCCGTAGTGCCGGAAGAGTCCTCACTTGGCCCCTCCACGTGAGCCTCCGCCGTGCGCCGTGCCGCCACGTCGCCGGCCGCCGTGCCGTGGTGTTCCGGCGAGGTCATACGCGTCACAACCGTCGTGGAGTTGCAGAGAAACCTCCCGGACCGGTGCTGCGCAGCCCCTTGCTCTGCAACGCCGGGAACGAGCAGTGCGCTCGGCAGCGCCGGAGCGCGCCCAGGAGCGTCCGAAGCGCGCTCTGGTTTGCCGTGTTTCGGCCATCTGGCAACCACCGAGCCTGCTGCGTCACTTGTACCATGTCGTACACATTCCTAGGAGAGCAGAACGCTACTTCTTGGCGTCTAGTTCGCTGCAGTGTAGCCAGGAACATGCGAAGGAAACCGGAGTTCACCGGGTACGCGTCCAGAGCACGTCTATGACTTCCGAAGCACGTTCTGACACCGCCACTCGAGTAAATAATGTCCGAGGCCCAGGTCTCCGACCAATGGGCCGTAGGTCACGCTGGCGCACTTCGTAGAGTCATACGAGTAGCACCAAAAACCTAACCGCACGCGTTTCCTGTGGACATGGTACTCACTCGGTGTCCAAGGGCTAGTAACATAGCCCCTTTCATGTGTCCACCACTCCGAACACAGGCATGGCCTAATTCACTGAGAACCATGATTAGGTCACAGCAGCACGGCCGTAGGCAACGCTGCCACACTTCACCAAAGGGCTGCAAAGTGGGCACACGACCTAGCTTCCACATTTCTCAGGGACACGAAAATCACCTTGTGTCCAAGAGCGAGAGACACGGACACCTCACCGTGTCCCAAACCCTGGACACGGGCACTGTCCCAATCCACTGTAAACCGTAGTTGGTTCACAGCCACCGCACTGTAACTCTTAGCCCAGACACGACATTCTGACCGTAAAGTTAGCGTGGGACCCGGTGATCTCATCGTGAACCCTAATCGGGGACACGGTGACCACGCTGTGAACTTTAGCTCCGGACACGGTAATCACACCGTTAACCTCAACCCCGGACACGGTGTCCCTACCATGAACCCTAGGCTAGACACAGCAGCCCCACCATGGAGTTAGATTGGGATACAGTAGAATTACAGTGAACTCACCCAAGATCACAGTAATTTTAGAGAACCAAACCCAACTCACCATAAACCCTAGAACCCGCTCTAAACCCTAGATCCACACTTCCAAGCACTGAACTCGAACCACCTTAACCCATCTAAACTCCGTTTCTTGTTTGATGATTGTTCGTTCTAGTTCTAGTTTATTTAGTAGTTTTGTTGTGATTGTTATTTGTAGCTGAAGAAGAAGAGGAAGCCAAAGTCGGAGAAGAACCCGAGGAGCCTGAGTACGAGGAAAGCCCCGAGGAAGCCGCTGAAGGCAAGTCCTAACCCTTCATAAGCCCATTGAACCCATGTTTTATTACCACGCCTATAGTTCGTGATGCTTGCCTGTTTTGAAATGTGTTAAACATTGTGTAGTTTAATGCCTACTTAATCTTAGGTATTTATATTTATGTCAGTTACTTGTTGTATTGATATAAATACTTTCCTTGAAAACCATTACCGACATGTCCTTGATAACTATAGGAATTCTGTTCCTAGTTAGTTTTACGGAACGGATGCTACCTTGTTACTAGAACTGCTTTGGATCCCATCTGAGGTGCTCTGCGCTGCCACACTATATACTATTAGTTTGCAAAATGAATTAAAAAAGTTTGGTGGTGTGAGTATAAATAAAAGGGGCAGGATTAGAACAACTGGTACTAGGTGAAGAGGGGATGTTTCTGACCGTGGGGTGGGGCTCACCTGAGGTGATGGTGATAGGTGTGTAGGCTTCGCTGTGGTCCCCCTGCCGTGGACGAGACCGCCACCCCTGCCATATAAGGACCAGTTCATTAGCGCTCGACATAGTAATTTCCATACAACACAAAACTTGTATATTTTAGGCAGGACCTATTCCCTCTACGTATTGTTTCCACATTGAACCACTAGGGGGTTAGTAGTGAAGGCACAAGGGAACAGGAGAAGGCGTGAGACGACTCGCTGCCTGGCCCTCGACGGTAATTGCCCGCGTCATGGGAGCGTAAGCCCACGGATATAGCCCCTGGTTTGGTAATACCTGAGATTGGAGGGGACCAGAAAAAGGTGTAAATGCGGGTGATATTCACGACCCGGCTCCGGAAATGTACCGACGCATCATCGGTGGCCTAGGAAACCCTGAGGGATGGCCCCTGTTTGCACTTTGGGTGGAATCTGTGGAAAACTGCGTAGATGTGTTACAGGCGTTATGCAACTCTAATGATCAGGAGTAGCATAACCTGTGGGTACAGTGTACAACCTCTGCAGAGTTAAAAATCCTTTCGGATAGGCCGTAGTCACGGTATTGACATGCTATTGTTCAACTACCATATGATTAGATTTTATACACTTCCTTGATGTGTGACTGGGTGTAGCTACCCGTGTTTTGGAATTGTGTGGCTGTGTGCCTAGGGCCGGTACGAGAGTGCCTACGTCCAATATAAAACTTGAGAACTGCGAGAAGGAGTGAAAACCTTCCTGAGATTCACTCTACTAAAATACAGCAAATGATTTTCTCTCTTCTTTAAATCCTCTTTTGATAGGAAGCCGACATGAAAACTTGCTTTTCGCAAAACTTAACCCTCAAGCTTTCCTTGCTTCGCTACGGCGAAACCTCTTACCTACTTCTTGTTGGGATTTGCTGAGTACCTTTGTACTCACCCCTTCCGTTGTTGCTGACTACGAAGAGTAGAAGTCTCGTCCGTCGTCAAGTTGCCTGTGGTGTGTGTATAGACTAGGTGTGGTTTGTCTAGAGTCGCTGTGCCGACTCATACTTGTACTCTAGACTTGTTTGCCAAACCTCGTAGGTTGAGTAGTGCGATATAATAAAGTACGTGTAATAAATACCACTTTGTTCTGAATGTGCGTACAAGCTACAGATCCAAGGAATGGTACAGGTGGCACATAGACGCTCCTTTCTGAAAAAGGGTCTCACATACACTCTGCAGAGGTTGTACACTGTACCCACAGGTTATACTACTCCTGAGTGACAGAGTTGCATAACGCTTACCCCACAACTACATAGGTTTCCACAGATTCCACCCAAGACGCATCCAGAGGCTATCCGTCGGGGTTTCACTCCCAATGACATGACAGTACATTTCCGGAGCCGGATCGTGAATATTTACCACAGTCATGTCTCTTCTTGGTCCCCTACTACACCGAATATTACCAAACCAGGGGCTATATTCGTGGGTTTACGGTCCCATGATGTGGGCAATTACATGGTCGAAAGCTGGGCAGCGAGTTATCTCACGCCTTGCTCCTGGCCTCTTGTGTCACTTCGACCTCCCAGTGGCTCGATGTGGAAAACCTACATAGCGGGGATAAGTCCCGCCCAAAATATATAGGTTTTGTGGTTGCACGAAAATTGCTAAGTCGAGCACTAATGAACCGGTCCTTATATGCCAGGGGTGGTGGACTCATCCACGGCAGGTGGACTACATCGAAGCTTATACACCTATCACCATTACCTCATGTGAGCCCCATCCCACGACCAGAATCACCGATCTTCACCTAGCACCAGTTGCACTAATCGCATCCCGTTTTATTTACACACACCACCAAACACAGCTTAACGCATTTTATAAATAAACGGTGTATGGTGTAGCAGTGCGAGACACCACAATCGGGGTCCTAAGCATTTTACTAAACAAGGCAGCTCTCCGTTCTTTAAAAGTATTTAAAGACGGGAGAGCTATGGTTAACAAGGAGGGTATTGCCAATGGGTAATCAAGCTACTCAATATTAATGTCTAATAACTGACACTAATATCGATAAAACAATCAATCAAGTAGGATTATAACTAACACATTGTTTTAAATCAAAATATCATGCATAGCAGTATAGATAGGCACTATATGAGCATTAGCAAAATATAAGTTCAATATGATCAAGGGGTTAGAGCTTGCCTGTAAACTCTTAATCTTCGGAGCTTGAGGTCGAAGGCTTCTTCATCAAGATTCTAGTCTTCTATCTCTGGCTTTGCGTCCAAATCCTCGTGCTTCTCTTCACACGCTGACCTTCTGGCTCCTCTTGAAGCTTGACACTTCCTTACACTCAGTGCTATCTACGCGAAAAAAGCCTAATAAGACTACTGCAAAAGGCACAAAGCTCTAGAAGAAGCGATAAAATCCAGAACTCCAATAAGAACCAATTAAACACCGCGAGAAAAAACTAGTGTAAGTCATGTATGATGCGGTGGCTGATATATTAAGCTATGGCTTAGTGCAATGTATACTAGGTTCGATGCGAACGGAGACACCACCGTATGGGTGCCATGGTTAGGCCATGGTGCATGTGCACCCGGGCCATACGACGTCGCATGACAATCGTGCATGCACATCACATGCAAGTGTATGCACAGGTATATTGGCATAAGTTGCGGATATGTGGACTGTATAGTGTACCATTTAGTTATCTAGTTTATAGTATGTAACCTCTAGTGTGTAGAGATTAATTATAGGATTCTAGGCTTATAGCTAAACTAGTATGGTTCACTAGCGCTTACGTGCACTAATGCAGGTAAGATGTATATGCGGCTATTCAACATTTACTTCCTATTATGTCGGTGATCTTAATAATTACTGAGTGGCTAATAATTAGCTATTGAGTTATTCTTGTAGTTATACCATTAATGTTAAATAGACAGCACGTGCACTAGCGTGGGCCGACGTGTTGCACATGCTTCCTAGTGACTAATTACTTGACTCTACAATTACAACTAAACTACCACATTAAGAGATGACGTCAACTATGGTGTGCTGTAGGCATAGCGCTATTGTTAGTTATCTAATTTATACATGTGTGTGCGTCATCCTAGGTGCTTAATGATTAATTACCTAGTTTAATGTGTGTAATTAAACTACTAAAACTAGCAAGTGGTACATGTGCTATTGTGTGCTATTGCATGAGTGAATGCATGGCAGGATGCTTATGGGCTGCTATCTAAGTAATCTCTTACTTTCTAATATTTAGCTATTTGTATTTAACTACTAATCAAAGAATTCTAACCTTAGACTACATTACTTAGTGCTAACATGGGTATGCATAATAATGTGTTCTAAATAATGAAGTCAAGCTATGATGGGGTGCGCACTAGCTTTTATGAATCTATGCCTAGAGGTGCATCATAATTAAAGACTTGCACCAACAACAATAAAACAAATAGAAGGAACAACGATTAAACTCTGTGAAGAACTTACTATTAAAACAAACCAGCAAGATCAGATGTTGGCTGAGGTTTGAATGACTTGATGTGGTGGAGCTCGAGACAACGGTTCCAACGGTGTCAAAATCACTGAAAACAGAGTTGAGGTGTGGCAGTGGTGAGATAAAAAAGGTGTTCACGATGGAAAACAGGAAATGCCCCCCGTGGACACGTTACCCGACACGTGTCCACAGCTGTCCGGTGTATGCAGGTGTGAATCAGAGGACAACCTCATGGTTACGCTGCCCGGTCCGTGTCCACTGCTAGACACGTGCGGGCATGAAGTGGTGAAACAGCCTCGTGGTCACATAGTTCGGCCAGTGATCTTGGCCGTTTTGTGACATTGTCGGTGATATGTGATCGTGCTGTGGGTCACACTGCCGGTGCCGTGTCTAGGCTTCAGGACACGCTCGTGAAGCTCGGCAGTGACCCAGCTCTAAGGCGCATGGTAGACAAAGTGTCCGAGCCTGTGGACACGTGACTGAGTCTGTGTCTGTGTTTGTGGACGCGAGGCTGTGACAGGAAACTAGAAAAGGCTGCGAGGACACACGGCCCGGCTTGTGTCCACGGTCCCTGGACAAATATGTGTCCAGAATCGGGGAAAAATCTCGTGGACACGCGATTCGGCCTGTGTCCACGGCTCCTGGACACATGGGTGCCTAGAATTGGGGAAATCTCCGTGGACATGTGGCCTGGCCTGTGTCCACGGCCCCTGGACACATGGGTTCCCAGAATCGGAGATTTCTCCATGGACACAGAGTTCTGTGACGTGTTCGGGGACACGTGAACATGTGAGCTGTGATCGTGTCCGTGGACACGAGGACTGTGACATGTTCGTGGACATGTGAGCTGTGATTGTGTCTGTGAACACGTAGACTGTGATGTGTCCGTGGACACAAGGTCACGTGAACTGTGACGTTTCCATGGACACGTGGACACATGAACTATGACCATGTCCGTGGACACGTGGGCTCTGATCCTGTCCGTGGACACGAGAGAACTGTGATCGTGTCCGTGGACACAAGAGAACTGTGACGTGTCCGTGGATACGAGAGAACTGTAATGTGTCTGTGGAGACGTGGACACGAGAAACTGGGACGTGTCCGAGGACACAGGAAAACTGTGACATGTCCGTGAACACGTGAAATCGTAATGTGTCTGTGGACACAGGAAAACTATGACGTGTCTATGGACACATGGACACGTGAAATCGTGACGTGTCCGTGGACACGTGAACTGCGACCATGCCCGTGGACACGTGGACACGTGAAGTCGTGACGTGTCCATGGACACGTGGACACGGGAGAACTGTGATCGTGTCCGTGGACACGTGAACTTCGACCATGTCCGTGGACACATGAAATCGTGACATGTCCGTGGACACGTGGCTAGTGCTGTGTCCGTGTCGGTGTCCAAAGCTAGGGGGCTGCGTGTGCGCTTATTTGTGGAGGTTAGAGGGTTATTGGGCCTCAACTCTAATTAACAGAATGCTCATGTGGGCTATTCTGTAAATTAGAGAATAGGTAGCAGGGACCAATATGCGGGGGATTAGGCTTCCAAGGACTCGATGGTAGTTATTAGAAGGTTTTGGGGGCTAATCTGTAAAAAGGGGGCCTTTACCGGGGCTGCTGGAGCCGTGGCTCCTGTCCACCGCTCGGTGGACCGTAGTAGGGAGGCCGGCCGGAAGAGCCTCGGTCTATGGGCGGAGCAGTGTAAGGGCGGCGTCGGAGAGCTTCTTGGGTGCTCTGAGGAGCCGAAGACGGACCAGGGAGCAGCGACGACAGAAAACAGAGAGGCGCGGCGGTGATGCTCGGCAGGGGCAGGCTCCGGTCAATTTTTGGTCGGATGCAGTAGACCAATTGAAAGAGCAGGCAGTGGCGATGGTGCGGTGAGCTGCACTACGGCTCAATCGGGCCAGGGGAGCTCCGTGCAGCGCCGGCAATCGACCACGGGCGGCAAGCAGCACTGGCGCACGACGGTAGGCAGGTACAGCGTCGGGGAAACTCGAGGCTTTGGCCGAGGAGCACGTGAGCTGTGCTGTGGAGCTCCCCATGGGCTCAGGTGAGCCGGAGAGGCGCGGCTCTGTGCCAACGACGGATAGAGGGCGGCGCGCCATGGTGGCGGGCAGCAGGAAGACCGGCCGGCCCTGGGGTTCAGGCGGAGAACCGGCAGAGTGGCAAACTGAGCCTCTTCAATGTGTCAGGCGCGTCGGAGGTGGACCCGAGGGCGTCGGCGATGGAGAGCGGGCGGCGTGCCATGACGGCGCCCGGTGCCAGGCCAGTAGGGGTGTCGGGGAAGTACGGTACTAGGCGCAGGAGGGAGAGGATGGCGTGTAGATCCTTGCTGTGGGCACAGAGGAGCCGGACAGAAGAGGCACCGCGCCGTCGACGAAGAGGAACGGCACGCCATGGCAGAGCGCGGCGATGACGGGCGGCCCCCAGCTCGCAGGGCAGGCGAGGCGGCTCGGAATCCCGTCGGAGGGCCAGGCGGCCGGCGCGCTGAGCTGTTCCACGACCACACCGGAGACAGGGACGCACTAGAGGGCGCCGGCATCAGAGGACACGCAGCGTCTGGCTGCGATGCATGGCAGGGCTTGGCTTTGGGGGAAGGGGAGGCCCCGCAGGTCGCGCAGGAGATGCCAGAATGGGGAGCCGCTCGCTAGAGGAGGTGGGTTGCAGCGGCACGAGCCCGGAGAGTGGGAGCGACGGTGAGGGATGAGGTTTGACTCGGGGAAATCAAGGAACACAGGTGAAGTTCGCGCGCGACGCGTGCATAGGTAGGTGGCAGCAGCGCCCACGCATGTGCGGCGCGTGGCTGGGCGTGTGGCGAGGCGGACGCAGTGCAGCGCCGGCGCTGGTGGGGGCAAGAGGCAGGGAGGAGTGAGGGAGGAAGGAGGAGGGGCTGATGGGTGGGACCCACAGTTATTTTTCCGATTTTTCTCAGAATTCCTGCGACAGCCCTCTGTTTTTCTCTCAAAAGATCAATTTTCCGGGCTCCGATGAATTTGAAATTTTGCAGGGTTAAAGAACTTTTCACGATGAACAACTTTCGTTTTGGGATCATCTCCAAATTCGGTTTTAATTTTACTCTAAAAATTTCGGAAAATAGTTGGCTATTTAAAAGGAGTAAATTAATTTGGACGAGCTCAAATAGAATTCAAAGGAGTTGACGGGTATGGAATTCAAGGAATTCGGTACGTTTGAAATTCAAAAGTATTGGTTGAATTAAAAATTTTAAGAATTGGAATTCGAGAACGCAAGAAAACAAGCGGTAAAGAAAACAAAAAAGAGTCAATCACTTGTCACTCTTCCAAATTTTAATATTTTGAAATTTCCGAATTAGCTAAGTTTTAATTTGGTGAGGTTTTTGCTATTTGAGATGGGAAAGACAAGAGAAGATGAGAAGAAGAAGATAAAAATGTTAGGGTGATTTGTTAGAAAAATTTTGAATTACGCATTTTTAAATTAGTTCTGTCACAGTTCCGTGCCGGGACGTTGTCCTTTGTAAAAAAAAAATGATTCTCTTTAATTCTATAAAGTTTTAGAATCAAGACGGACAGAGAATCACTCCGCAGAATTTTTTTTTTAACTTCCAGCATTTTAGTTTATTTCAAAGAATCACTTCATATAATCACACAAAAATCACTTTCTCCTGAAAAAAAAAAGCATTTGGCAGACCTTTCTAGATTCTAATTGAGAATTAAAAGCTGAGAGCTCTGGCAAAAGGCTCTAAAAACAGTGGTTGGAAGGGAGTAGTTGGCCCGGCCATGTGAATATTTAGAAACTAATCGTGTCAGCTTTATTTTATGAGGTAGGAGAATCGTCGACTTAGGAAGGATTTGGAAGGTGACAGGAATTACGACATGCAACATGCTAGTTGAAGTGTAATTTTTATTATGTATTTTATCTTTATTTCTCCTTATAAAATTGGACAGCTAAGATCGTTTTTTAGTGTTATCTCTTAAGAGGTAAGAGGATAGCATTTCGTTTATTCCAGCAGGGCTCTTATAATTATAATAGTAGTATATGCATAAGAAGTTATTCCAACTTCTTTGTATCTGCATTTTATTTGCGTATTATTATACGTAGTATCACACATACACGTCACTCGTACATATTTACTCGAATTGTATTCTGTGACTAATTTACTATATCATGCTGTCACGCATGTGAACATTATTGTAAGCTTATTAAGTGAACTGATTGTACCATCGGACCGAAGCTTATAAACTGGCCGTGTAGCCGGTTTCCTTGTCGTAGTATCTGTTCCAAACCATAAGGCCTCCATAGTTGGGCCACTTCTCGGCGAACTGCAGGACGCGATCTTTGAGTTCCTTCGGCGACATGTAGCCAGCGGGGACAGCCACCGCGTTCGGGGAGGCCACCACGCCGACGAACACCCGGCTGCTGGGGTACGCCGCCGCCCACTTCTCCCACGACTCCCTCGGCGTCGATACGCAATTGCGGTCCTCGCCGTAGAGCCGGGCGTGGATCCGGTCAAAGAGCCCAGTGTCCAGCGCCTCCGCCAGGCGATGGTCCGGGTACCCGCATCGCGGCGTGGCCGTCAACGTCAGAGGCCAGCCGTAGAAGTTGCTCCAGGCGTAAAGGCGCCAGGCCAGCTCGTGGTAGTGCTCCCTCCCGCCCTGGTCAATGTAGAAGTCAATGCCATCCACCGCCGCGTCGCCGAACGGACGGTCCACGCCGGCACGGGAGCCGCCGAGGAAGCCGTACAAGAGGTAGTCGGAGAGGTTCGCCGCTGCCTGGGACGAGGGGAGGGAGTACTCGCCGCCCTGCCCACCGATGGCGAGGAGCACGACGATGCCTTTGCTCTTGCAGTACTTGATGTCGTTCCCGACGCCAGCCAGCGAGTGGCCGGAGAGGTCGAGCCGGTACGTGCCGTGGCCAAAGGCGGCAAGGAATGAGATGATGACGGTGGTGTAATTGCCGGTGTCGCAGGCCTCGCGCAGGGTTCCCTCGTCCTTGTTCTGGCCCCAGTAGACCGCGACGTCGCGGCCGCCATTGGCGGCGAGCCCGGCTGTCAGATGTAGGGAGACGAGTGCTAGAAGCAGACAATATGCTGAACGCCGCCGAAACGCCATCGTGGAGAGATCTATGGATGGATGATAACGGTGATTTGAAGATTGTGCTCGAGGGGCAGAATGTATTTATAGAACGAGGTTAATAGAATACGTGGCTGGATAGCTGTGACCGCTGGAAGTCTTAAGCTGTGTGTCTAGTAATTTATAGGCTGGATAATCTGTGCTCTAGGGTTGAGAACCAATCTGGCGTTTAGACAATCTGTGCTCAAGGGTATAGAACAAGAGGTTATACGTATATACGCAGCTAGTAATTTTTTTTTGAGCATTAAACCTCCAACTATTTCATTAATCCATTAGGTTACAATCTTTAGCAAGACACTGCAACAAAAACCCAGGGGGCTGTTGCCAGTACATGCTTGCCTTTGAGTGATTTGCATGTTGAGCACACATGTGTGCTGCTACATTTGCAGAACGTTTTACAAAGACAAAAGAAAAGGAGGAAAACGAAGAAGCCAATAATTTTATATCTTCTAGAATTGAAGCTACTGCAGATCTTGCATACTTCTTGCCTTGCCATAGATCAAATAACACTTTTGAATCAGTCTCAAGAATTATTTTCACTTCCGAATTTGTCGATAGCATTCTTAATCCCATTCTACATGCATCTGCTCCTGCGATAAGAGCTGATTGGAGGTATGGCTTCCAACTTGCCGTTCCTCTAATAAAATTGCCATCTGAATCTCGCATGACATCCGCAATGGCGCCATTGTACTCATTTGCACAGAACGCTGCATCAGAATTGATTTTCAGAAATCCAGTGGGAGGAGGACACCATGGTGGTTCTTGCTGTTATTGGACGGGAGCTGTTGTCGGTAAATCTTTCATGAGCAGCTGTGTAGTACTGTCAATGGCCCAAATAATAGCTGCGCTAGCAGAAATAGTTTCTTTGCCATGTGTGCGATCATTCCGTGAACACCATAAAGACCACATTCCACAAAGGATGATACAGGCTGTGTCCCTGCTGCATAATGAGGTGTCTAAAATATCCGAAGACCAAGTTAGAATGCAATCTAGGTAATTTGATTCCTGTCACCTTAGTGACTTCCTTCCAGAACAATTTAGCTATGGAGCATTCAGTTAAAGTGTGAAAGGTTGTTTCAGATACACAACCACATACCTCACAGAAGCCTTGTTTCTCAATGTGTCTCCAATGTAAATTTTCTTTGCTTGGGAGATAATCGTGAATTACTCTTCACCAGAATACCTTTAATGTGGTGTTTGGATATTTGAAAATAGGAGGTGGGTTTAGGATTGAAAAATAAATGAAGGGTGTAGATCTAATAAAATGGATGAATGGACGGCTTAGATTTTCTCACTCATTTCCCTATCCTTTTCTCACCCTTCATTTCCGAGTATCCAAACACCACCTTACTTTAGGCGGGACTTTCAGTTTCCAAAGTACTTTCCATATTGGATTATCCCTTGCACCTGATGTAGCAGCATATGAACATTTATTGTCTCGGTGCTGGGCTTCATTGGAAGCAAGGATTCTGTAAGCAGATCGAACTGAATAATATCCGTGTGTTTCACCTTTCCAAGCCCAGAAATCTTCAGTTGTGCTCCCTAAAGGAATTCTCATTACCGCGTCAACATCCGCAGGTATAAAGTTGGCCGTGAGGGCATTATAATCCCAGTCACAAGTGTATTCATTAATCAATTCAGATACCCTTGTTGCTGTTGCATTAATCAATTTGCAGACCGGCTTATTGCCAATACCATCTGGAATCCTTTTATCATCCCATATGTTAGTAGTAGTTCCATCTCCAATTCTCCGGATCAAGCCAAGATTCAATGCTTTTCTTCCCGCCAGTATTGCACGCCATGTATGTGAACTGTTTCTTTTTTTCTTGGCCCTCATGAATTCACCATTCGGATAGTACTTTCCTTTCAAAACTCTAGCACATAAAGATGCAGGGTTAGTCATGAGACGCCAACCTTGTTTACCCAACATGGCAATGTTGAATTGAAGGATATCACGAAAGCCAATCCCTCCATCACATTTTGGCATTGTAAGATCAGACCATCTTTGCCAATGTATTCCTTTGTTGTCAGCACTACTACTCCACCAGTAATTAGAGATTGAGCTCGTGATCTTTTTACAAGTATCTGGGGCAAGAAGAAAGCAGCTCATCGAATATGTTGGAATTGATTGAGCTACTGATTTTATCAAGATTTCTCTACCAGCCCAACTCAATTGTTTTTCACTCCATCCACTTATCAGGCCTTTAGTTTTTGCCGGAATTGAAGAGAACACTTCTTTAGCACTTCCCCTCACTGCAGTTGGAAGACCTAGATACTTTTCACATAACGCTTCTGTAGTAATACCTGTAATATTCTTTACTTCTTCCTTTACATCATCAGAACAGTTAGAACTGAAGAAAATGGCAGATTTTGATGTATTTACCATTTGGCCTGACCCTGTTTGGTAGAGGTGCAAGATATCCTTTAGTGCTCCACGGTTACTAGCTTCAGTAAAACATATGCAATCATCTGCAAAAAGAAGGTGAGAAATCCAAGGAGCTTTTGTGCTGACTAATCCATCTGGATAGAAACTGAGGTCCCCAACGGTTAAGTTGGATAAACCTTCAGCACAGGCCGGACTCTGCCCAGTTTGGACCATCAGTGCTCAAGGGTTGAGAAGCAATGAAAAACCATGTGTTAAGGAGAGAAACTTGAGCCTCTGAATTAAATTTTTGTGTAGAAAAAGAAAGAACGGTGCAACCTTTCAAACTTAATATTTGAATGTGAAATATTTATACAAACGGCGGACGCAAGTTATTGCATGTTGAGTCATACTTAGTGTGCAAGAAAACGTCTCAAACAGGTCACTCAACATGACAATACTTATAGGGGCGAAGTCAAACGTGGCTAGATCACACTAGGCTGAATTATAGATTATACTGACAGTGACACGATAATAGGAAAAACACTCGGGCGAAAGCAGGGAGCGCCATGGAGGGAAGCGACGCCACCGCCACGGGACAGCGGCGACGACCACTGCACTACCCCTGCCGTGTGGCAGGATCTCGATTCCCCATGGAGTGAGCATCCTGGTGCAGGCGCCGATTGGTTGATGTGCATCCACCATCCACACGCAGGGAGTTGTCCGGCAACGCGTCGGAAATAGATCTGGCCAGCTGGGTCGGACTAAACGGGCTGGCAACAAGGAGGGCGTCCTGGAGGTAGGGGACACGAGTTCCATGGCCGTGGCTTCGAGGGATTTCCCAGATTCTCTCGCGATGGCTTTAGGACGCAGCATGCTGGAAGAGGTTTATCTTCTGGAAGTGCATCAACACAGAGCACGTTTCAGAATGTGAATAGAGCTCCAGGTGGTGGAACAAACTCTTTACCACGAAGTGAAGTTCATTCGTTGAAGGGAAAGGAGATACAGGGTGCACTTTCAGGAGCAGCAACCTCATTGATGCCTGAGATAACTACAGCGTTGAGCACATTGCCACCACAGGCAGTAGAACTGATGCATCAGGCACTAGCAGCACTAGCAGAAAAGGGAAAGGTGCAGGAGATGAGGCCAGTGGTTGAGGAGAGCAAGGAAAAGGAGAAGCAACAGATTGACATCAAAGAAACTTCAAAGTCGGATGTACCTGAATCATATTTTCAGGGAGCATTTAGGATGATCTCGGGCAATGGTAAGCCACCGTATTGCTAGCGATGTCTGACAAAGGGTCATACAATCCATGTATGTGTCACAAAGCTCTTCTGTCCAGCATGTCAAAGGAACACCCAAAAGGTAGATGCCCGTTATACAAGATTGCTAGTAAGCTGTATGCCATCCCGTGTGGATATGCAGTAGAAGGCCTTCGTTTTTATTATGTTCCTAATAAATCAAGTGTCAAGTTCAGAAGTGATGCAAGGGCTGCTGTTATTAAGGTGCTCGATGGTGTTCTTAATTCAGATCAAGTGATAGCAGACATTGAACGGCTGATTATGGGCAAATGGAAGTGGGAGATGCGTGATTGTGTTAACAATACCTTTAGGACTTCATTCCCTTCAAGAATGGAATTGTTGCGGATGATAGAATGGGGCACAGTGCAGGTAAAAAAACAGTAACATCAAGATTGTGATCGAGGAGAATCGGAAGAGGGATCAGGCTAAGTTTGTGATGCCCAAAATTTGGGTTCAATTTGTTGGCCTGCCGGAGGAATTAAGAGACTTTCTTGCGATCTGGTCAGTAGGATCAATTCTCGGCATTACTAAAGATGTTGATATGGCCTTCACCAGAGAAAATGAAATCTCTAGGTTGCAGGTTTTAGTGTTGAACCCAGAGTTGATTCCTGAAACAGTGGATATAGTCATTGGAGATAGTGTTTACGAGTTGCACTTTCGAGTTGAGCCTGACAACTCTAATGCAAATCCAGTTCCCATGGATATGGATGATGCAAGTGGGTGTAACAACAGAGCAAATGGTGCTGGTGATACTGAAGAAAAGGATCAGAACAATGGAAAGACAACAAAAAAAGCTGAAAATGGTGGCAGTAGCGTGGGAGGTTCAGGTGGTAAAACAGTTTCTAACTCAAAAGTGCAGGAACATGTGGTTTATAAAATTACAGTTCCTGGATTAGAGGACAAAGATGATGTGTTGGATTGGGGTGATTTAACTGAAGAAACAGAGGATGATGAAGTAGTCTGTGATGAGGCATATTTTGAAAAACTACAGCATGACCTTCTGGGTGAGGAAATGGAAGGAAAAATCACAGAGGAGGGGGATTCAGATGGTAACACAACCAAAAAAAAATGGGGGCTTCTGCACAGATGTTAGCTGCGGTGCCTGAAGCTGTTACACCATCACGCAGAAGCAAAAGACGGCTAGTACTGCTGATCAAGAGTCCAAGGAGAGAGCAGAAAGATTGAAAGCTCCAAGGAATTTGGAGGGCGCTTGTCACACCCGGTTTTATGACTAAAACCGAATGACCCTTTATGTATGTCCAGAACAAGTTTCATATATAAAGTGACTTCATTAATGGCAAATAGAACGATATCTCGAATAACTAACTATTACAAGAATAGACTAAGAGTCTTATCAAATCACAAGCCAAACAGCGGAAACGAAACGAAAGCTTCTGGGCTCCACAGGCAGTTGACCGAATAGCTCGCCTAGACGTCGGCTCCAGGGTCTTCAAAGTTCTCCCAAAGTTCTCCCTCTACTGAGCAGCAATTATAAAGGTAAGGTTGAGTACGGATGTACTCAGCAAGTGCGGGAAGCATATGACATGTGGCAATTATTAAGGAACAGGTAATATAGGTTTTAATTGCATAAAAGCACACATTAGAGACACACAATTTCTATTAAGCACCTAATTACTAAGTGAATGATTCCGTACCTATGAACAGAAAAATGAATAACAGCCTTAAATCACAGTCTCCCACTGATTCACCCACCCAAACCAATACCAATACCATTACTAATTCCCGCTAATCATGTGAGGGTCCATGCAATGCTCGTGACCGTGAGCACGGCTGTCAAGACAGTTTTACACTCTGCAGAGGTTGTACAAATTTCCCCACGAGCAGTGATTTCATCTCCTGTTGCCAGGTGATTAAAAGAATCTCCATTATGCCCGTGCCGTCGCACTCACACACTTCCTTTGGTGTGGGGGCCAAGAGATCACTACAAGGCTTTTCTATGACTTCCGCCAGCTTGTACGTGCCCACTAAGGTTTCACCTGTCGGGCACTAACCGGAACCCGAGAGGCCCCCTCTTGTGCCGAATGGTTCCCGGGAGTAACCCTCCCTTCCTCACACATCTCGCTCTAGGCGGATCCAGGCGTAACCCGCTTTCCTCGCTCCACCAGCTGGCATGCACAAAACTGATTTTCATCACTTACTACGCCAGGCCGCGCCCATTCTTGGCATCGTGGCTGTACGGAGATACATGGGTGGTCGCTCCACGAACTGGTCCTTAGATTTGAAGAGATAACTTACCCAGGAACAATGCCAGTAACCCTGCACACAGTCCTACACCAACCATATCGCCCCAAATCATCACTATCAAGTTGCTATTAGTCTCCCATTAATCCTCGTGAAGCATGTATAATGATCCATTTAACACACCCAACCCGACAGTAGCAACCTAAGCATGTGATCTACCCAACAATAAGTAACTACGGCGACAAGGCATAATATGGAAGACTAGGAATTTCTACTAATAGGGACGCAATCAATTTGACACAAGCATGCCACTACAAGATAGATGTTTTAGAAAATAGGCGCAAGATGGTCAAGGACACTTGCCTTGCTGCTCTTGGGAGTAAAAGTCGGCGGCCTCGAACTCTTGTTGCTGGAAGTCTTCAACGAACTGCAGTTCCGGGACGAATTCGCCTAATGCACAAGAATACGAACAATCAAACAAATGCAACAAAACAGAACAATATCAGTATGAAGATGTCATGAATGCATAGGTTATTCTGTTACGATCGTTTTGATATATTATTTGCTTCGATCGGAGTTACGGATCAAAAGTTATAGCATTTATAAGGTTCAGGGGCTAATTTGTAATTTACAAAATTATTGGAGGACTAAATTGTAATTACCAAAAAGTTCAGGGGCTAAAATGTAATTTTGTCATTTCGGCAGGGACTAATTTGTAATTAAAATTAATTATAGGGGCTTTTCTGTAAAAGTGCCATAATTAATTATTAATTATTAAATAACTATTAATTAATTATTATTAACTAAATTATTAAATAATTATTTTGATTAATTTTCTTTTTTTTCAGATTATTGATTATATTATAAAAAAAATCTGAAATTAATTAACCTAATATCTAATTAATTTTAATTAAATCGGTATGCTGACGTCATGCTGAGGTCGTGCTGACGCAATAAGAAATCTAATTTATTTTTAATTATAATTCGAGAATTGATCTAGGCCGTTGATTTTAAATTTAACGGATCTGATTATTCAGGTGACGTGGCTCAATGTGGAATGTCGGATCTGGATCGGATGGATGAGATTATTTGGCGACGTGGCTCACTGTGGACGTTTGGATTTAGATCGG
>BCLG01003429.1:0-29244 GCA_001602295.1 Zoysia matrella
GGCTGCTAGGGTTGGGTGACGGGCCGGAGGGGGAGTCGTCCTCGGCCTGCTGCGGGCGATTCCCCGGATGCGGAATTTTAGGATCCATCGTTCCTGGTCGGACGACCGTTTTACGGGCGAGCCCCCCTGGTTGCTCTCCATTTGCGGAACGGCCCTACCTGCAGCTCTCTCGCATCGTCTATCTCCGCGTGGCAGCTCTCTCGGACTTCCTCCGTTTTTTAATTGTTTTGGTTGTTGATTTTTAATTTTAATTTTAACTATTTATTTTATTTAAAAAATTTGTAAATATATAATATTTTATTATAATTTTATTTATTATTAAAGGTATTTAAATTATAATTTAAAATTTTACATATTTAAATTATTTTTTTCAACGCATGGCAGCTCTCTCTTCCCCTCCCTCGTTCTCTCCGTTGGCTTATCGTAGGAGGCAACTGGGTGGCATGGGATCGCGTGCACCAAGCCAAGCGCAGCGCCGGTGGGCTAGGCGAGCATGAGCGACTGGCGCATGAGCGCGGCGCGGGACAACTGCAGTGCGGGCACGACTGGGCAAGTGTGTTGCTGCCATCTCATATTCGAATCAAAAGAGTTTTGTCGAATATTATTTTTTTTAAAAATAATTATTGTCTAATTTTTTAAGAATAATTTTTTAAAATAAATTAAAAAATTAGAAATTAAAAAAATAGTTTTTTATGATTATGTAAAGTGATTTTTTATTCTAATTATAAAAGCACGATCAATGTATCTAACCGACTCCGATATCAAAATGTCAGTCAGTCTTAACTATTATAAACTTCACAATACATAATAACTATTGCATACTATGGATGGGACTGTTAAAAAAGAAAACAAAGCTCACCGAGAACAAGCTGAGGCTCGGTTGGTCAGCCGCTCCAGGCGGGAGTACGACCGCTCGAGTTCGATCCGCAGTATCGAGCTCTCACCCAAAGGATATTGTTTCTGTTTAATATATTTTAGGTGTGAGCTACAATAGAAGGGCGACGTCCCATCACGTATTGGGCCCTGGAGTTTGGTGATCTTTGAGAAGACATGATCTCGGATGCTAAGTATAGTTGTAAGTGCAGGATTGTATGCTGAGTGTGTTGTTGTGTTTTGAGGTGTGAGTACGTAAAAAACATATACTACAACTGTATTCGATATGAGAGGCTATAAAAAAAACAAAGCTCACCCATCGCGCATAAGAGCAAACAAAGTGCAACACTTCGTGTTTTGAATAAAGAAGCGAGTTGTTCGAATTCAAAATTTTGAGAGCCGAGCTCAAAAACAATTAAAACGATTCATGTGAATTTTCAAATTTCAAATTTGAATTCAAATTTCAAATGCAAGTTCAAAAATTTTTAAAGCAATATTGTGAAATAAAATTCTTGTATTAAAAATATTGCAAAGAATTGAATTTTAGAAATTTTTGTAAAATTTTATTCAAAAGGCAAAGGGCCCAAATGAATTTTTCTCCTTCAAATGATTACCTGTTTTCAAAATTTTATAGAATAAAATTTGTTTAGAATTTGAACATGGGCCCAAAATAAAAGTTGTTCCTCTCGAAAAGTTCTACCACTCTGCAAAGTTTCATTTTTTATCAGAGTTCAAGAAGTATTGTTTTCGGATCAAAATAAAACGCTGCGCAGAAAAATCACGAAAATCAGGAAAATTGGAAAAAGATCACGGGCCCCGCCTGTCAGCCTCGCACCTCCCTCTCCTCCTACCTCTGGCCGCCAGCGCGACTTGCCAGCTGCCGCGCGCGCACCGCGTCACCCCTGCATGCCGGCCACGCACCCGGCGACATGCCCCTACGAGTGAATGCGCGCGTTCGATGCCTCTCCCGGCCGCAGCTCGTTCACTCTCTCTCTCGCTCAGTCCACTCGCCCGGCCGCCCCTTCCCCTGACGCCACCGTCGAGCGTCATTTTGGGGGCATGCCCAACCCCCTGGCTCGGCGAGCAGCTGCGTTAGCTCTCCCTCCAGCTCCCCACCAGTGCAGCTCGCCTCCTCCCCGGCCAAGCACGGCGGATTTCCAACTTTTCCCCATCCTTCTCGAACTCGGCGCCGCCGCGATTTCCAGCCAAATCCGGCTGCCCTCGGTGCAAAATACTTCGACTTCTTTCCGATTCTTGTAGTGCACCCCGGGGCCACCTTTTGAGCAAGCTAATGGACGGATTCCGTGGACCTGTGCGCAGGCTTTTCGAGTCTAAACCCGACCGGCCGCAGAACCTGTCGACCTCGCCGGTGAACTCCCTACTGCAGCCTTCCTCGAAGTCCGCAATACCCTCGTCGCCCGTCTACATGCACTGGTGAAGCTTCAGGCCAATTTTTGTGGCGTCCATTCATTCCGTTGGAGCTCTCGTCCTCGCCGAACTTAGTTTCCGGCCGCCCCTCGCCGCCGGTGTCACACGGTGAGGACCCCACCCCGCCAACCCCTCCACGGCACTCCCCACGTCGCGGTGATCATTTTAGCGTGGGATGTTCGTCTGTTTGGCCGCCGACGAGCAAGTCCGGTGAGCTCGCCGCCACTGGCCGGCGAGCCTCGCCATGGGCGGGCCGAGCTCGCCTGGAGACCGGGGCGCTCGGATCTTCTGTGCACGCCGGATCTGGTGCGGCCGAACCCTGCAACCCACCGTGTGGTCTTGCCCACTGGGATGGGTTTCCCGTGTGGAGGCCCATGGGCCATCTTGCTCTCAGGCCCACGATGGCTACAATTTTCATTATTTGCATAATGACTTATTTAAATGATTAGAAAATGCTTTAATGTTGTAAAATTCGTAGAAACTTCATTATAGCTTGAAAATTTGTGAAATAAATTTTGTTAGAATCCTCCCAACTAGAACAACATTCTGAAGCGAACACATTTTTATTTTATACATAAAAATAATTTATTTAAATCAGATCACGAAATAATTCATTAAGGCATTATTTTTTTCTTTGGCATTATTAAATTTGGAAAATTTTAGTTTTCTGTTTATTTAGTCCAACTTTCTTGTTCTGCAAAGTTTCATATTTAATTTTCAACAAAAATAATTTTATAAGAGATTTATTGTGTTTAAATGGTGTTTAATTCATTATAAATTCATTTGATTTCAATAAATTTTGAAAATTTGTCAAAAAATTAGTTATAATCTCCCTATTATTATTGAAAAACTCAAATTATACTTTACTTTTATGAAAACTATTTTAAATGGGTTTTATAACTAAAATGTCTGGTCACTTTTATTTTTCAAAAAACTATCATCGCATGTGATTTAAATTCAAACCTTTAACTTTTACAAATTAGCATAATTCAATTCCTTGCATATCATTTCATGTCTAGGACCCGAAGTTGCCGAGGGAGAGTTCGACGATGTTCCGTTTGTCGAAGATTTTAACTTTGAGCAAAGCCCAGGTAAGCCCCGGTGCATTAACCCTTTTTAACTGTTTTATATTTTATCACTATATAGTATATGAATTTTATAGTATATGAATTTTGTACTGCGCATTAAGTTTTTAGGAGTTGATTGAAAATATAGCTTGCATGATAGCACTTTTCCTTGGTTAATGGTATTGGTTCGCATACCTCGATGTAGAGCTAGACTTATTATTGTAGTTACGGTAGAAGTCGAGTGATTGACCATTCACTCGCGAGCTATAGGTGGTTACCTTAAGTTTGGGAGTATGACAGAAAATGATGAGCATGGCTTAGTTTATCACAAGAAATGATAAGCTGAGACCGGGCAGAGAAGTAAGTTGTAACACGGCATGTGTCCATTGCGGATGTATGGCCAATGTGTTGTAGCCATGTCTGTGTCTGTTAAGAACCGTACCGTTGTCGGCCCTATTGAGCAAGTTTGAACAGTACTGATTACATACTAGCTATATGGGCCCCAGAAAACTGATGTAGCCCAATGTGCTTAGTGACTGGACATAACCGAACCTCTCTTCTGAAGATGATTAGAAAGGAGAGCTTTAGGGCTAACCATAGATAGACCCGGTGAGGTTATCGCATGGAGCACCATTGCTCGGGAGAGGTAAGCATCGGATCGGTACTATGTACCATTGGTGTGAAAGTTTGCCACGTACGACTTTCTGGAAGTGCGTACGTGTCGTGTAATCAGGTTTCTCCAGCTGGATGTAAATCGATTCGAATCGCTGCCCCTCGCAGTAACGAGTACTACTTGTTTCAGTGTGCCACATCGTAGTTAAAAAGTGAAATAATAGTGAAATGAGAAAGTATTCTGGTTTGCTGGTTATGTTTATTATAAATTGTTTGGCAACTATGATTGTATTAGTTGATAGTGTAAATTAAATTTATTTTCTTTGCAACTAATTTACTGCTAAAACTTGAAAGTAAAGATCCACTATTAGCGCTGGTTTTTACAAATAGCTATCCCATGTGAGTCGGCTGTAGTTAGCCATGTTGACGGGTAAGACTTGCTGAGCATTCGAATGCTCAGGGCGTGGCTCTTTGTGGTTTTGTTTTGCAGGTGGCCTCTTTTTCTTTCCTCTGGACCAACCGACAGGAGCGACCCCCGAGGGTGACTATGTCTGTTGCGAGCCTTGCTCGCCGCGCTGAGCTTTTTGTGTGCCGCTAGAAGATGCATCATATGGGTTTGATGTCATCTTGTGCCTAATACATAGGAGATCTTAGTAGTCTTTAAATAAGGTAAATGTTTCCGCGCTTATAAAAACTCTGGTTTGTAACTTGAACAACCGTTTGTATTATATTTTATCATGCTTGAGTTGTACTGTTGGTTCTCGCTTCGTCGAGTGACACTCGATAAGATTCTATGGTCGATAGATCATCTTTTTCGAGAGGCAGTCTGTCACAGAAAGCAAACAGAGAGAAGACTTTTTTATTCCTTGTTACCGGGTAGCATGCTAATACCGATAGCAACTATTTTCCTCCTACAACCGATTTGCACAATGTATATTACTACTCACCATTTATTACTGAATACCCACTTTTTGGTACACATTATAGTTGCTCTAAGAATTTATCATGAAAGATTATTTTCAGTTATAAAATCACTTCACATGAGAATCAGAATTGCTGCTTCTCTTCAGCACTGAGCAGTTTCCGCAATCCGTGAGCTACTCCTGCGCAAGCAGAGCAGGAGGCACCAAGCACTGAAGCTTCCCAAGCAGTTGCTTCTGGCTCAGGCTCAACTGAAAGAGAGAATATTGCAAAACCTGGAACTATCTGGCTCAGCGCAAGCAGAGCACGACAGTTCTGTGCTGTAATATTTACTGTAAAACTAGCGGGTATATGATGCTGGTTCAGAACATACAGAAGTTAGAAAAAGCTTGTTCGGATGAACTGTAATTATTTTGCTCATTCAAATGGTAGACCTTACCTGGTCATTATAAGTAGCATTGTGGTGATGATAGTGTCTGGGCCTTATGATTTGCTTTGTGAGTTAATGAATTCATAGGGCATTTCTTAACTGAAGGAAGCGTGCAACCTTTGGTAAAGCAGACACAGTTAGCAAAGCTAATGAGCAAATGAAAACATGTGGAGGCCTTGACTGAAACATCGAGAAAGAATCAAGGGACCATTGGACCAAAAAAGCTCAAAAAGCCATGAGATGATGAGATCACATCGGTTGCATGAAATTGAACTCCTAAGAAGGTGTAGGCCCTACAAAACTGGTCCAGGATTTGCTGAACAGAAGTGACAAAAGGTAAAATACCTTAAGCTCACAGTACTATTCCATTTCCACTAGTCATATGCTTAAACGGAGGAGAATAAAGGAGCTTCTTTGGTTAAAGAAAACAGGGGACAAAAAGCCTTTGAATGGCTTTTGCTTTGAAGAAAATCACATGCTTTACCCTTTGGCCTTGGTTCTATAGCATGTAACTTATGTGACAGTCGAAGTTTCTGGATCAGAGAACAAGTGTTTTTCTTGCATTTTCTTTTGTGGTACAGCCTCAGTTTCAAAATATAAGCATTTTTAGGTTTGAATAAGGTCAAAATCTTTTAACTTCTACCAATAATATCTACAAAATTATATAATTTTTAATATAAAAATATAATTTTTATGAAAGTTTATTTAATGATGAATCAAAAAATATAATTTTTTATATGTTCAAATATTATTAATTATATAATTAGTGATCAAAATGATAAAAGTTTGACTTTGACTAAATCTAGAAATGCTTATATTTTGAAATGAAAGGAGTATAAAATACCACAAACACCTTTTGACCAATGATTCTTATACAGCACAAGCTCCACATTAGTGAGAACTGTTCCAGGTCCAGCACATATCAATTTCAGTAACTTTTTGAGCTTACTCTGAAGATTTAGACAGCAACTTTTGCAGATTATGAAGGACAACTAAAATCTTCTCAGATGTTTTGTGAATGATTATGTCAATATTTGTTGTCTGTGAATCATGCAAGACAATCCTTGAACCAAGCTACTTGTTTTCCCTGCAATTAATCTATTAAGGATGCAGAAAATGCACCAGCACATGTCTCAGAACAAACAAAATCTTAGGAACCTTCACCAACACTCATGCTCCAAAGTCGTACAGTATCAAATCTGAACAGTACGCCTTCCCACCAACTCATCGTGATATAACAGTATAACATGACTTGCATCTCATGGTCTCGCCTTGGCTCCTCTCCATTTCCTGTATCCACCGAACCCTTTTGTATCAGAACCCGTATCCAAAGTTGCTTCAAGCTTCTGCGATAGGAGTGCTTGTAAAGTCAGTTGCAGTTGCTCCGTGCCACCTTGCATTCCTTGCCTTGCCGGCGACGAGGAAGCCGACGGCCAAACCGACAGGCGGCGGACACGTCGAGAGAGAAGGCCCCGTGCCGCCGCCTTTGCCGGACCTGCCGACAATGGCGTACCCATATGTCTTCCGTGCACAGGCTCCACCAGTGGCAGCGGAGGGTTGCAAGGTCAAGGACCCAATGCCTGCGCCACAAGCCAAGGAGCAGTGGCCTGCGGCTGGCAGTAGAAGCGGGCGCGCACACAGCACCGAAGCCGGGTGGTTCGGCGGCCTCGGCTCAGGGGAGAGGCTGGCGAGCGCCTACGACCTTGTGGAGACGATGCATTACCTGTACGTGCGCGTGGTGAAGGCGCGTGGTCTACCGCAGGGTCCGGCCACCGGCGGCTGGTGCTACCCCTACGTCGAGGTCCGCATCGGCAACCTCCGCGGCACGACGCGGCATTGTGAGGGGGAGGTGAACCCAGAGTGGAACCAGGTGTTCGCTTTCTCCAGGGATCGCGTTCAGGCCACGGCGCTGGAGGTGTTCGTCAGGGGCAAGGATGCATCGGCGGCGCGCGGCGACTGTATTGGCAGGGTGGTGTTCGACATCGTCGAGGCGCCCGTGCGGGTGCCGCCGGACAGCCCGCTCGCGCCGCAGTGGTACCGTCTCGAGAATACGCTTGGAGACAGTGGCGCTGGCAGGACGATGGTGCGCGGCGAGGTCATGCTTGCCGTGTGGATCGGCACGCAGGCAGACGAGGCGTTCGCGGACGCTTGGCACGGCGGCGAAGGCGTCGCGGCCGTGCATAGCACGCAGTCCAAGGTCTACGTGACGCCGAGGCTGTGGTACCTCAGGGTAAGCGTGCTCGAGGCCCAGGACGTCATGCCGCCCTGTGTCGGCGGCATCGCCGACAAAGGCCGACACCTCGAGGTCTTCGCCAAGGTACAAGTCGGCGGCATGGTGCTCAAGACTAGGCCGTGCGCCACGAGGACTGCGACGAGCCTGGCGTGGAACGAGGAGCTAGTGTTCGCCGTGGCGGAACCGTTCGACGAGCCGGCGGTACTCATCGTCGAGACCCGTGTGCACCCAGGGAAGGATGAGATCATCGGGCGCGTCGTGCTGCCGTTCGCTATCTTCGAGAAGCGACTGGACTGCCGCCCGGTCCAGTCCCAGTGGTTCAGCTTGGAGCCGTTCGGGCGTCGGCCTGAGGCCATCTTCGCCGGCCGGGTGCGCCTCCGTGCGTGCCTCGAGGGCGCGTACCACGCCATGGACGAGCCCACCATGTACGCCAGCGACACGCGCCCCACAGCGCGACAGCTGTGGCGCCCGCCCATCGGCGTGCTCGAGGTCGGCATCCTGAGCGCGCAGGGTCTCGCTCCGATGAAGACCATCGAAGGCCGGGGCACGACCGACTCGTACTGCGTTGCCAAGTACGGGCAGAAGTGGGTGCGCACGCGGACCGTCGTCGACTCGTGCAGCCCCCGGTGGAACGAGCAGTACACGTGGGAGGTCTACGACCTGTGCACGGTGCTTACTCTCGCCGTATTCGACAACTGCCACTTCGGCAACCACGCCACCGCCGCCGACGGCAGCGGCAACGGCGCCGTCAGGGACCAGAGGATCGGCAAGATCAGGTTACGCCTCTCGACGTTGGAAATGGACAAGGTGCACACCAACTCGCACCCGCTCCTCGTGCTGCACCCGTCCGGCCTGCGCCAGAACGGGGACCTCTGCCTCGCCGTGCGCCTGACCTGCCTCTCTCTCGGCAGCGTCGTGCACCTCTACGGACAGCCTCTCCTCCCCAAGATGCACTACATCCAACCTTTCACCGTCCTGCAGCTGGACGTCCTCCGGCGCCAGGCGATGCGCATCGTGGCTGCGAGGCTGTGCCGGGCGGAGCCGCCGCTGCGGCGGGAGGTTGTGGAGTACATGCTGGACGCGGACTCGCACGTGTGGAGCATCCGGCGGAGCAAGGCCCACTTCTTCCGCGTGACCGCGCTACTCTCCGGCGCGGCCAGCACGGCGCGGTGGCTCGCCGACGTTTGCCGCTGGAAGAACCCGGTGACGACGATCCTGGTGCACATACTCTTCGTCGTGCTCATGTGCTTCCCGGAGCTCATCCTGCCAACCATGTTCCTGTATTTGGCTACGGCTGGCCTGTGGAACTACCGGCGCCGGCCGCGCCGGCCTCTGCATATGGACGCGAGGCTCTCGTGCGCCGAGGCGGTTCACCAAGATGAGCTCGACGAGGAGCTGGACACGTTCCCGACGTCGAGGCCGAACCTCGTAGTGCGGGTGCGGTACGACCGGCTGCGGAGCGTGGCCGGGCGGATCCAGGCGGTGGTCGGAGACGTGGCGGTGCAGGGCGAACGGGTGCGGTCGCTGCTCGCGTGGAGGGACCCCAGGGCCACGGCCTTGTTCACAGCGTTCTGCCTCTTCGCCGCGGTCGTGCACTATGTCACGCCGCCCCGGGTCATGTCTCTCGTCGTCGGGTTGTACCTGCTCCGCCACCCACGGTTCCGCAGCCGGATGCCTTCTGCTGCCTGCAACTTCTTCAAGAGGCTCCCGTCCGGGGCGGACACGATGCTGTAGCCAGGGCTTAGACTGAGAGCTGTGCGCCACATGTACTGCTCCTTTTGAGTTTTGACCGATGTGTTATGTTGTTTAGCAATTCCAGCTATAAACTATATTTTGCT
Source organism: Zoysia matrella (assembly GCA_001602295.1). Classification (NCBI taxonomy): domain Eukaryota; kingdom Viridiplantae; phylum Streptophyta; class Magnoliopsida; order Poales; family Poaceae; genus Zoysia; species Zoysia matrella. The sequence goes on from BCLG01003429.1 coordinate 9,403, forward strand.
TTGAAGCGCCATGGCCGCCTGCTTGATGTTCTGCACGTCACCCTCCCATCCATTCTTGCATACATCAAAATATTTGGAACTGATTTTACTATTAATTTTGTTGATTTTTACTACCGTAACAATTGAATATTATTATATAAAAAGTTTTATAATTGTAACTTTCAATTGGTATTTACATATCCAATGAAGCACACCGCATGTTCAAATACAGGTTACTGAATTGTCCGCTCAGAAATGAGGACCATGTTCATCATCGAACTGAAGGCAATCAAAGCATGCACAAATGATCACAAGGGCTCCGTCCGATTTAATTATATATGGTCTTGTGCAAACCATGGGTAAATTAACCAGCAAAGCGTAAGACTTCACAGAAGATTTGACAGTGATTCAAACGGAAACCAAAGGTTCGCCAGCCATACAAAACTCAAGACATATCAGGCATAGATTTCAGAGGGTTCTAGTGCAGCTAATCTAGAAAACCATCTCGTGTGGCTTGTCCCCATTCCTGAGAGAGAACCGTGCGCCAAGGTAGGTTTTCAGATCCGGAACAGCCTCAATAGCTTTGATCAGCTCAGCATCAAGGGTCTTCTGGTCGTCCTTCTTGAACTGTGGCAGGTTCTTGGTCGCCTAAAAGATACAAGGAAATCCCATGAGCTAAGGAACAAAGTTTTTTTTTGTTTTTGAAATCAGCTAAGGAACAAAGTTGCAGAACAAAAGTAAGGTAACAAAGTTGAATAAGTATTGTGCAAGTTTATTTATGTATACCTCCTTCTCGGTGTCGAAGAGTTCACCCTCTGTCTTCTTAGCCTTCTTCTTCTTCTCCCTTGCAAAGTACTTGTCATCAAACTTCTCCACCTTAACACCAGAGATATCAACCTTTGTAGATGTTGCAATGACATAGGCCTGGTTCACACGACGGATTGGGACTCCATTGATCTTGAAGGGTCCTGAAAGATATACAGAATGTTGTAACACGCAACATTCATAGCATGAGGTAGCTCAAGAAACCAAGAAAGTTGTTAGCTCTGATGATGCCTTGGTAATTAGTCACATTACATCAGGATAGAGTTGAAATCACAAGCACTGGCCATATTCCAGCATATAAAACAATAGCAGCTTTAAGTGTAAGGAGGAAATGATCTAATCGACATCAGTTCTAAATCTTACAGACAAACAAATTTTTAACATCAAACACAAATGTTGAAATTACAGGGATACACATCTGTTAAGGTTCAATTTCGGTGCACGGAAACTGAGAGCATTCTCCGAAGCATTGCAGCATAACATTATTCTTACAAAACTACATTCCAGATTCAATAAGAGAAAAACACTTATCACACCATGTTATTTTTATGTGATAGATCCAGAATGTCATGAGACTGAATATGAAGGCAAAATGTAGATCAATTATTAAAACAGTGCAGCAAAAATACTGCAATACATCTAGAAACAAGAAAACTGCAATCTATCTTAAACATCCCACTAACAAGGGTCATCCATAAACCAACAACAAATTCTACCTAACCTTTTACACTAACAGCAATTCAACATTTCAGAACCAATGCCATAACAGTTGTCAGATCCCAAATTGATATTTTATTTGCACATAAAACTAGAACATAGAAGCTAACATTACCACAATAACACTTTAATAACAATCAAGAAATACTCAAATCTTGCAACTGAAACATGAGAAGACCTTCAATTTCAGTAAGTAATGTGAGTGATACCACTGTCAAACTACATATAATTCACAAAACTGTGGCATCCGCAGCACAGATTTCTTTAGCATACAGCCAATGGTAGAGCAACAATAACGTAATCAAGCGTGCCAACACCAAGAGGACTAGCTAACACATGCTCAATCTATAGGTTCTTCCACTACAGAATGATGGAATCTAGAGGTACGCAAAATTGCAGCAATTTCGCCAAAATGTGCAATGCTAACACTCCATCCAACTCGCATTTAACATATACTGAACACTAATTTATAATACCAAAGCGTACGATCACATTGAATTCAAATTACTACTAGCAGCTTAGACTTACCAGTGACAAGAAGCAGCCCAGATTTGAGCTGCTTGAGGAACACAACTCTCTTTCCCATGAACCTCCCGGCGAGCAGGATCAACACTGTCCCAGGAGTGATGGATGACCTGCATCAGAGATTCAGAGATCATCAGGATTCTATTCTCGCAACAGACGAATCGAAATAAGAGAGGTTGCTGCTGTGGCTGTGACCGGTACCTGAGCTTGGTGATCTTATGCTTGCGGGTGCTGGGCTGACGGGGCTTCACATCGTCGGCGGGGTAGAACTTGGGCTCCGCCACAGCGGCGGGCTTCTCGGCCTTGGGGAAGGTGCCACCGTGCTTGGCCTTGATCGCCCATAGCCCGCGGCGGTGGTACTGGTGGGACCGTGATGCCTTCTTGATGGCACGAGACAGCTTGTCCGTCGGCGCCATTGGAGCGGCTTGCGACGGGCGAAATGGCAGAGCGGCGGCAGCGGGGAGTGGAGGCGGAAGGTGGAAGAGCAGCGGGCGGGGGGTTACAGGTCGCTTTTATATCTCGTGGCGGCGGCTTGCTTCTGTGTAGGTAGTAAACCCTAATTTCGGTGTGGAGTGTAATGAGCCGGCCCGTTAGCCCGTCTAGCCCATGTTTTCTTCTCGGTACTGGGCCGTCAACTTCTATTTTAGTGTTTGAATCTGCCAAGGTATGTTGCGAATTGCAAGTAAACTCGATCTGTTTCTTTACAGAATCATTTAACTTCAGATATTACACAAAAAAAAATTCACTGATGCGGGCGTGTTTTTGACTGGCCAGCACGGACGGCTCGTTAGGGTAATTGTATCATGTCGGAGTGTCGAACCATGTCTAAGAAGGCCCAAGCCCAGACAGGCTTGTGCCGTGCCAGGCAGGCGCAGCCCATCGGCCAACTACAGTGCTGATTGTACCATGCAACAACATACCCTCATTTTCAAATACCTGTGGGATGTACACTGTTTTTGGGCAAAAATATAATCTTGCTTTTTTACGTCTCGCTAAAGATTTGTACCCTCCAAGTCAGGTTGTTGCAAAACCTGCCGATATATGAATTATATTTTTTGACTTGTCATATTTTTTCTTACATTGGCATGGCAGTTTAACAAATTGTGCTGTCGGCATGGATCCATGCATCAGCTGTACCGGTGTGTGCAACATGTTCTGCCACAGTTCAAATAAAAATGACAGAAAAAAAAAGAGTTGTTCAAATAAAATGAAAGGATAAATTTCAAGCTTTGCAAAGGGCCGTGTTGCAAAGTGCAAGGGGCAGTAGAAATGCAGAATCAAATTAATCTTTGCTAAGAAATCCAAGTTAACAAGGGTTTTTAGTTTGATTCTTATAAAGAACACGAGTCAAACACCTCAGGAGCACCAATGTTCCATATACTCTGTTTGCAGAGGAGGCATATAATCCCAGCAACAACTTATACCCTTACTTACTGGATTCAATTTGTTATATTTAAATGCATCCCACATCAACACTTTCACCATTTGAGTCACAAAAAAAACACTTTCACCGTTCAGCTATATTACCAGAAAAATGAAGAGGGCTATAAGAATACAAAAACCCCTTTTCTGGAACATGAAGAGCTAAGAATGTTGCAAGATAAAATGCTGGCACATCTGGCTAGAACAACCCAGAGAAATGAACTCTTCCAACTTTAGGCCAAGTCGAAAATAGGACCAACACGTGCATCCCAGGAAACACACAGATCAAAACAGTTTTCTTCCTGGAGCTTACAAAGGAACAACAACAAAACAATCAGGCATCAGCACATGTAGATGTTTAAAACATGACAAGGCGATGTCAATTCCTAAACCAAAACAACAACAAAAATCATTTAAAAATGGCATAGAACGAACTAGCAACAAACAATACCGAGATTACGAGGGGGAAGAACAAATATTATGGTACACAATTATTATGAACTGTATTCCCTCTGTTTCCTAATTTGATATGCAAAAATTAACTTGATCCTGGGTAGGCTATGATACTGTCCCCTACAACAACAATATACTCCGAATCAAAGCACAAAGTGCATCAACCATCACAGATTCAGTCTAAGAACAGAAGAAAGTGCAAGGCTTCGTCGGCCCATGGTGGAATCCGGTGTACCCCCGTCTGGTGAAGATCAACCCCAGGAAGCGAGGATCTGCGGCCGTCGCCATGCGCGCGCGCGATCACGGCGACTGGCGCCGCGGCCCCCGGCCGTGGTGGTGGATGGGGTCCGGTCCGGTGGGCACCTCCCTCTCCGACTCCGCGCCGAACCCCGTCGTGCTCACGTCCTCCTCCGCGCCCTGTGCGCCGGAGAAAGAAAACCCCAGCCAAGAACGAACCGTCAACAAACAAAGGAGCCGCCTTTCACCGATCCTAAACCGCGGCAACGGCGAGGCGTTCCTTACCTTGGTCACGTCCGCCTTCTCCCGCACGCCCGGCGCGGTGTCCATGGCCGTCATCTCGAGCCGTCGCGATGCCGGTGCTGCACCGCCGGCGAGGCAGGGGAAATAAAGCGTCAGGTTTCGAGGGCGCGAACGCAAGAACGAAGAAGATGTTGAGGGGTTTACGAAGCGCGCAGCAGCGCTGGGACGGACGTACCTGCCTGGGAAGACGAGGCGGCGGCGGGCGGCAAGCAGGCCAGGAGGAGGCCGACGGCGAGCACCGCGACGACGGCGGCGGCACGAGCCATCCAGGTCCAGCAAGCCTCGGCCTCTACCCCACACGCAGAACGCAGACGCCAAGACGCGCAGGAGACGGACAAAAATCGCGGCTCTCTCTCTCCGAAAGACCGGAACCTCCTGGCCGCCTGCTCTGCCTGCGCCGCAGAGAGTTGGTTTCGCATGTCTGGTGGGGCTCAAACGGGAACGCAGGTGCTCCGTGCTCCGCCGGGTGGACACGCGGCGCGCATCGGACGCCGTGATCTAGCGAGGAGGGGAGATCTGCGGCGCCGTCACGGTGAGCGCCGTACGCGGGGCCCTTTCGCAGCGACAGAGAGTGGCTCGGTGCGTGCTCGAGATCTCGGCGGCGAGCGGGCGTGCCCTCGCTGACGTCCCGCCAAGCTGGTGGTGGCGAGGACTGGGTGTTGCTGAGCAGGCGATCAGAGCCGTTGGACGATTTCACAGCTTTGCCACTGCTCGGATTCCTTTTCTCTTTTCTTTGGAGTGGTAGAGAGTCTAAAGACAAAAGCAGTTGAGCTCCTTCTACCCTCGCACGAAAAGTGAGAATCCTGTGGAAATTATCAACGGGAAATACATATCGCCGATAGATCTTATCACTACTGGAATACTTCAATTTCCCTAGAAAACATTTCCTTTCGCTCCGACGGGAATACACATATCAACGGGAATATATCAAATCATTTTGAAAGAGAGCGAGCCATCAACTCGGTGGTAAAGTCGGAGCTGCCGACTTCGCTCCAAGGGTTCAATCCCTAATTGAGTGCCACGACATCTCACCGGCGTTGTGTCCTAAGAATAATTTGAGGTGCCTCATGCATGGAGCTACAACAGGAGTACAATATCTCCGTCTCACATCACTACAAAAATGCAACCTTAGATGCTAAGTGTAATTGTAGATCTGAGTTTTTACACGGGTGTATGTAGATGCGCTTTGTGTTGTGCGTGCTTAAAAAAAATTGATGCTACAAATGTATTGAGATATAAACAAAATCAGTTTGAAAGAAGGAAAATAAAGTTGCCAAACGGAATACCGCCCTGCATGATCAATAGGACATCCTCTTTTTTGTACTCGTACTGTAATAGAACAAGAAGTATTGCTAAATTTTGACAGACAAGGAGTGCAGTGAGGGCTTAAGCTTTTCTGTGTGGCTGGTGCCTGGTGGCAGCTACTCCCAAGTTTGAACAGCCAAGAACAACTCAACAAATACTATGCATGTAAGCACGTTACATGCATGGCCAAAGACAGCTATAGTTCCATGAACAGGAAGATCCCGAAGCAAAAGGATCGGCTTCCACAAAAATAGACCTGGGGGAAAGTACTGCACCATGCTTTTGTGCTACCACTAGAGAGGAAAATGTTCTACCTACTCAAACACAAACTGCCAAAACATAGTCAAAAGACCAGAAGCGTTGAAATATTGCAACACGTAATGGAAAAAAAATATCTGCATTTTGATTCAGTGAAGATGCGTTGGAATCTTGAAACAGATTTGTACCAACTCATCAAACTGTCATGCTAATATACGACGACAGAAAATTGGAAAGTGCATGTCATCCACGATGAACAAGAGAAGAAATGCACGTAACAGTTAAGTGCTGTAGCTCTCAGGAACCAGGAGAACAGTGACCACAACAGTGGTAGTGGCCTAACTGACTCCATATCATTCCATTAATTATAAGGCAATCTTTACACCTTAGCTTAAACTCGATTTATTTCTTCCTGCAAGAGCCACTTATTGATCATTCCATCGCTACGATCCTACGTGTGGAAATAGCAGGAAGCATGACTAAAACTCTAAAAGCAGCACAGCAGCAACGCTGCAGCTCACACAAAATAGAAACAAACAAAGAAAGAAAAAAGCTTCACCAGTGCTTCCGGCGAGGCCAAAATTCAAAGTCCCCTCGCCGCTCTCACTACGTCTTGTTCTTGATGACCTCCTCCTTCATGGCCAGCCCCAGGGCGCCGAGGCAACCGCCGTCCTCGACCCTGACGCCCGGCATCGCCACGGCGCGGCTACCGACGAACCCGTCCTCCTCGACGTGGACCATGCCGAACTTCACCTTCCCGGCCTCGCCCTCGTACACGTGGCCGAACAGCAGCGCGTCCCGGCCCACGCTGGCGCCGCGCTCCAGGTGCACCATCTCCGGGTTGAGCAGGGCGCCCATGGAGTCCACGTACACGCCGTCGGCGACGGCCACGGAGGACCCCATCAGCCGCATCCACGCCGCGAACAGCACGGAGCCGGGCGTCAGCTCGGCGAAGTACTCCGCCGTCACCGTCCGTATCGCCTGCCAGACCGTGTCCAGGAACACGGCCGGCGCCCAGATGTGCACCGTGTCGCCGTCGGCTCTGCGGCCGACCAGCGCCCACTTCGCCGCGGCGCATGTGGCCATCGCCGCGGCACCTGATGCGGCCCAGAATATTGGCAGGAGCCAGTAGAGTGGTGTGTCGGTGGCTGCGGACACGGCGAGGAGGCCCCGGAGGGGAAGGAAGATGGCGAGGCCCATGGCGAAGTACGGCACGAACGTCTGCAGGAGTGGCTGGCACAGTGTAGCCCAGAGCGCCTGGTACCATGTCCTAGCCAGTGTCACCTTCGGGGTATCAACGAGATTGGATCCTGAACGTGTCGCTGCCATGACTGGGCAGGCCGACAAGTCGATCTTGGTGTCCGACTGCTCGAGGAACGCCCGCCATGAGCCAGGCAGTGGCTCTCCGTTCCGCAGCCGCTGGCATATCTCGTAAACCAGTGAGCGCCCGTGGTCGATGGACGCGCTCTGCGTGGACGACGTAGCCGAGATGACATCCACCTCTTCGCACCGGAGGAACGGGTTGAACTCCAGCTTCTCAGTCTCCGCTGTCGGGACGTTGCTCTCGATGCGTATCTCTCCCACTTCGATGTACGGGAACTCGGCTTCGTCCCACGGCCGCGTGCAATCAAGAGCGACGTCGCGGGTGGCGCTGTCGGCGGGGACATCCCTGAGCTGCAGTTGTAAGACGTAGCGCACCCCTTCGGGAGACTCCACCCTCCGGCGGAAGTCATCGGCGAGGAAGAGCAGTGGGCGGGTGTCACTCTCGTCCCTTGGGATCGCACCGGTCTCCGGCGGCAAGATGCCCTGCGGCACCACTTGGCCAGAGTCCTCTGAGATGTTTTGGTCCACGGGACGAAGCTTGAATTTGGCGAACATCTCCTTGCCGTCCTCGAACCGCAGCAGGCGGCATATGTTGGAGTAGTAATGCAGCTCGGTGTACGAGTTGGTGTTCCGCAAGGAGCCCCATACGGCGTCACGGATGTGCGGGGCACGCTTCACTTGTTCTTCCCTCGCCGGAAGGCCGCAGACCAGCCATCTGGCGAAGTCGGCGATCGTGCGCGCATAGAACGCCTTGCCGCTCTTCAAGGTGAGGTCGAGAAGGGGCTCCTCGCCATCATCTGAGAGGATCCGCAAAGCTGCACCGCGGGCGTCAAGCCTTGCGTCATCATCTGCGCTCAGGCTGTTGCTGTGCCTGACGATCACCGGAAAAGATTTGCTGGCGCCAAATATCTTGTGCTTGGGAAGTGATAGTATATCTGGGTATATTTTCAGGAACCCCCGTCCACTGACCCCAATGCGGTGGAAGTACCTCGATTTGACGTTCATGGTAGTGATGGCCAAGTTCGCCGCAAGGTTCCCAACAATCTTCTTGTACATTGGATCCATCTCTTCAATCCGCTCATCTTCTTCTAGCAACGTGTTCTTCACCAAGGTCAGAGACTGTGATCCAACATAGACGCCACCTCGCTGGAGAAGGGAACCTTGTGGTGCGACAGAGAGTGCTCCAAGGATGACATTCTCTTGGAGGACTGAGCCAGGGAGAAGCAAGCTGCCACTACCAACCACAGTGTTGTCCTGGACTGATATCTCTGCACCAGTAATTCCCTTAGAGTAGAATTCCGGAACAATATTGCAAAAGTCACCTAAATGGACCCCATCGCCAATGCTGATTAGCTTAGGATTTGCAACCGGATTGATGGCCCGGATTGAGCAATGCCTGCCAATCTTTGCTCCAAGAAGCCTCAGGTACATGCAGAACGCCTCTGTCCCAGATAGCATCTTTGCAAATCTGAGGTGCGCGGCAATGATTATTCGCCGCTGGATCAAACCTGTCATCATATCCTTCTGCTGAGTTCCTGTTCTCTCAAGTGCTTTGTTCATAATTCCGGTGAGAAGACTCAGAACAATCCCATAGCTCAAGTAAGCTAAGGCAACGAAGAGAGCAAATGCCACTGGATTTGTTGGTGCCTCCTGGACAATCACAGCATAAATAGTGATGACTGCTGGTAACCAGTGGAAGGCACCAGCAACACATGCAAATGAGAAGAGCTGAAGCGAAACACTTGTGCCCGAAAAGTATGTGTACAAAATGAAAACTGTTGCACTTGACAGAGTACCCATGAAGCCAACAGCATAGATGCTAACGAAGTGTTGGAATAGCATGCTTTCTGTCCTTGCTTTCTCCTGCACAAATGTAAAAAAAAAAAAATTGAATTCCAGTGCATAACAGTTCACTTTTACATGATTTTTCTAGACCCTGACTTGTATCATTTAGTCTATGCCCTGGTCTCAGTGATATAATTTCTCTCTCGTGGCCAATGTCTGAAAGTGTATTATCTCTACTTGTAGTATCAGAAAGTATCTAAACCGATTGCAAATAACTTAAACAACGATGCAAAAGAAAAGGTTAAAAATGTGGGTGCTGTTCTGTAGCTTACAAGCATCAGTGTCTGCAAAACCTGCGTTAGAATTTCTGCTACAGCATAAGAGGACTATTTGTTTCGTACCTTAACGTCTTAGTTTATTAGCACAAGAAATTAGTGTAAAACGTTTAAATATTTCTAGTTACCTTAATATGTGCAGAAGTTTTGTTAGCCTGATATAACGATTTTGCTTGCTCAATCTTTTGCAATGGCGGAACGAACGCGTTGTTGTGCACAGTAGTGCCTTTTTGGAGCACTGCATAAGGGCCAATTGAAGCGTTCTGACCAATTTTCACATGCCTAAAACTGAGCACTTCGTTACGGACTTCATGCCCCTGAATGAGAACACCTTCTGCGACCACTGCACCATCTGCTACTGTTAACAAGGATGGGTCGGTGATGTCTACTGTGTCAATTACGACAGATGCCCCAATTCGAGCTCCTTGCATCTTGAGCCAATAATTCAAGAAGATTGTGCCCTTCAGATGCACACCTAGCATCTTTACTGCTAATGCTTGTGCCTTGTTCAGAGTCCACCATTTCACGAAGTCAACTGACCATATTGAAATATCAGGAGTTAGAACATAATTTGGCTGAAGGAATGACTTCCCCAAGACAGACAATGATAAGGAGGTGAACAAGGCATAACAGATCCACGCAATAGGTGCCATGATCAAAGAACTGAGATAGCTCAATGGTGATGATTTCACCAAGCTGACCGAAGAAAGCATGCTCGAGTACATCAAACCTGCAACATATGCTGGAAGTAGCAGGATAAAACAGGCATAAATAACACCTAGGAGCTGGAGGGTTCCCGTTGCAAAAACACTGAGATCTGAACTGATGGTGTCCATGGCAATCACTTGACTCTCATCCTTGGTGAAGCAAAATTCACCAGGTTCCAACATCGGTTGTGACTTGAGTACCAAATTCTCCAAGAAGCTGGCGAGCTCAGCAATGCAGCTTGCTGTAAAAATGTCGATGGCTCCAACAGGAATACCAAGAAAATCTGAGAGTTTCTGGGCTGCTCTGACCACTGTAATGGAATCAAAACCATAAGAAGGTAAACTGTCAGTTGGAGAAATTTTGTATTTTGGAATGCCTGTTTGATCTGATACCATCTGAATCAGAAACTCAAGAATCTCCTTGGACGTTTTCAGTTTGCTTCTGGACTGAGGTGCTGCCTGTGGTTGTGACTTATGGACTAGATTCACCAAGAAATCAGCAAGCTCAGAAATGCAGCTAGCAGCAAAGATGTCAATAGCTCCAACAGGAGTACCAAGAAAATCTGAGAGCTTCTGTGCTGCTCGGACCACTGCAATCGAGTCAAAGCCATAGGAGGGTAGGCTGTCGGTTGGAGAAATTTTGTCATTTGGGACACCTGATTGATCTGATACTAACTGCGTTAAAAACTCAATTATCTCGGTGGAGTTTTTAACTTTGCTTCTGAACTGAGGATGAACAGTGGAGTCAACAGTCTGCTTGTCAAACATCCTCCTAGCCTCCATCCCAGTTCCTGTCGTGAGAGACCGAAAAAGCGACTTCCTCTTGGATATATGGTTACCATTAGCCAAACTAAGAGTATTGTCAACAAACTGCTTCATGCAGTCGAATCTACGTATCTTCCCTGATGTTGTCTTGGATATTGTTCTAGGTTTGATAAGCTTGACAGAGGCAATAGTTACACCATGCTCCTCTGCCACACGGGCTTTGATGCTTTCAACAATCTCTTCAGAGACTGCTTTACCCTCCCTAACCTCAGCAATAACAACAAGTCCAACCTGATCAGAAGAATCAGGAATTGAGATGCCTTTATTAGTTAGGACTTCCTCAGGCACACCAACAACAGCACAGCATCCCGGTCGGAGTATCTCAGAAGAACCTTCCACTGTCTTCTCAACATCTGCAGAATAAATATTTCTACCAGCAACAATGATAAGATCTTTGATCCTTCCTGTAATAAAAAGTTTACCATCGATGATCCGTCCCAAATCACCAGTTCTTGTGAACATTTTGTCAGAGTAATTCTTTAGCTGGTTGCAAAACGTTTTCTGGCTTATTTCCTTGTTACTCCAATAACCAACTCCAGAACTAGGACTGCTAATCCATATCTCACCCTCAGCACCATCCATTTGATTCTCTGTCAGAGAGTCAACATCAACAATTTTGATGGCAACATCTGCATCATCAGGATCAACATACCCACAACAAACTCTTCCTTGCCAGTCTACGAAAATTGGCTTGCATTCACCAAAGGCACAGCTAACGAAGACACAGTTCTCAGCCAGGCCATATCCAGGTGCAAGTACACCTTCTGATAGGCCCATAAGTTGAGTCAACTCTATGAACCTTTTGACAGTTTTTTGCCTTACGGGCTCTGCTGCAATCATGAGGAACACCATCGAAGAAAGGTCATATATTTTGTTCTTCTCAGCCTCAAGCCTTCTTATCACCAGCTCAAATGCAAAATTTGGGCCTGCACTGTGTGTTCCATGGTAATCAGTGATTGTTTGCAGCCAAAGGAGGGGGTTTCTGATAAATGTCATTGGTGAAAATAGAATTGAAGTTCCTCCACTTACAAGAGCCGTGAAAAAACCCCCTATTAGACCCATGTCATGGTACTGTGGAAGCCAACTGATAAGAACAGTTTTTGAGGTACTCCTATACCTCTTCTTCATCATCTTCACATTGTGGATTAGTCCACCATGTGTTATCATCACGCCCTTGGCATCACCAGTGGAACCTGAAGTGAACTGTAGAAAGCACAATTCACTTGGTTGGGGCTTGGCAATCATAGATACAACATTCTCTGAGTCAAAGTTGCCTGGATTTCGCAGATAACTCTTAATCCACGAGTCAGTGTGAATCCATGGGAGATTAGGCCACTGAGCAGAGCATTTCTGAGCACTCTTTGCTAGGCTGACAATATTCTTCACATAACCTGCACGTACGGCAGCATGGTACGAAGAGGTGGATAGAATAGCAACAGCATTGCACACCTTAGAGACATTCTCAACTTTCAGAAGCGCTTGTCCGCCCCGTTGCATTGGATCAGGGGGCAAAACTGGCACTGGTATAACTCCTGCCCTGATGCACCCAAAGAATGCATCAACAAACTCCAAACCAGGTAAATGAATAAGGAGAACTCTGTCACCTGGCTTGATAACAGGCTTGGTACTTGTCAACAGTTTATGTGCGATGTAAGATGCATAATTATGTAGCTCTTGATAGGTTCTACGATTCACGATCTTTCCTTCCTCATTGATCCAAGTGTAGATGAAGTTCTTCTCAGTGGCATTATGAGTCCCCCAGTATTGCAAATATCCATCTAGGGACGGAAGGTCGGGAAATTCAACACCTTCAAGTTCACCAATATCTTTAGGAGGTGATGGATTGCTTCTGGACAGAGGAAAGAGTCTCTGCATAAACAAGTTGCCAAATATAAGCTCACTAACATTACTTAAGATCCATAATAACTGTATTCTAACTCACCTTAACATAAGGAGTCACAGGTAGCTCAGTGTCAGTGGCAAAGTGTTTACAAACAGAAGAAATCGAGTAGGATGCATTTCTTTCAGTAAGCTCAAAAGCTAGCAGACCTCCAACATAGTATGTGTTCTGAAAGCCTTGCAATTGAGACTCCACCCTCTCATAGAATCCATGTTTCATGTCTGCAATGCAGGAAATCATTATGTTGGAATGAGGGAAATAAACTCTTTGAAAATCAGAGGCAACCCTGTCAATCAATACCTTCACTGCTGACATGAGGGAAATACTTGAATCGCCGCTGCAAAATCACTTTCTGAACAGTTCCTCCCATAGAAGCTACAACATCAGTTACACATTTAGCCACATATGCTCCCTTGATTTCTGATGAATTCCCATAAGACCAGAACAAGAAAATATTTGTGTCAGCAAAGAATCTTTGCATTGCTACTGGATGCCCTATTGTTGCTGGATCGTCCATGTGTTCTCCGAAGTAGTAAAAGCCCTTTGGCATTTGTTCAAAGCCTTCAATTTTAACAACAGTAGTATAGTAGTCAATCGTTTGCACTTTGCTGAATAGTTCTCTTTCGAGATCGTTCAGTTCTACCACTTCATTTTCTCCATCTGAATAAAAAAGCATATGTACTCAGAACATCTTGAAGGCAAGCTTCAATTGAAACCAAGGTGAATTTAAACCATGCTAACCTGTCAGACTTGAAGATCGATATGTCTTGCCATTCTTGAAAGCAAGGGCACCTGACAATATAAGTTTATCAAACTCCCTAACTTCCACTTCGCCGTTTTTGCTTTTGATAGTTACACTTGCACCGCAGTTGTGACGTCTGACCCTCAGAACCTCCGTACCACAAAGAACTTCAAATGGTAATGACTGGCTAAGTTTCTCCCACAAGCTCATGTAACCATGTTTGAAACGTCGGATTTTGCCAGCCATAGATGTTCTAGTAAACTCCTGTATGAAAGCATAGGGCATGTCTTGAACAAAACCATAGCCAGAAGCAGTGTAACCGTATGCTACAGATTTTGGTACTGAATTTATTCCATGTTGCTTCAAAAACTCAAGAGTTGGATCAGAGGCCAATCCACTAACAGCATGAATCCCCACTCGACCAGACCTGCTTGCCTCATCCTGTAGCAATTAGCAAGAATATGCATGTAAGCAACAATGAAGTAGGCCAAGTTGTAACTAAATTTGGTTCTCATTTTTTTTTCCATTTTACTCAGACATCTCTAGTATTAGTTATACAAGAACAACTTACCTGTAGTTTTAGCGTTAGAGATACCATGGATACATAATCCTCAGCCACTTCAAGGTCCCGAATACTTCCGGTCCGGCTATCAATTAGAGCAAGCTTATGTGAATCCATCTCTTCAAATTCAGCACCTAATTCCTTTGCCAGATGCGTTATACAAGGGGCACTATTTGCTGCTATAACTTGCCCTCCTAGATCATACGTCCTTCCTGAATAATAATGCCACTTAAAAATAAATACATGGAGAACATGGAAAATGAAACAGGGTACATTCATTAGGTTCCTTACCCTCGATGTCAACAGATTCACACATCCCTGAAACAGTGTCACATTTCTCAAACACGGTTACATTGCGATACCCTAGCTTAGCTAGTCCATATGCTGCTGATAAGCCACTTGGTCCTGCTCCAACTATGCATATTCTTGTCCCTACTGGCCAACATGGATGCAACTTGCTGAATTTATCATCTACTGATTTTCCTGTGTCCATTTTCAACCAAGTATGTCCTTGATAAATCAACCTGTGAAGTTCATATCGAATAGTGCGCATTAGGACATTATCAGGCATTCATTCATACAGTACCCATATATAAGCAGAAGAAATTTAGGCAAACTGATTTGTATTTCAATAAGATCCTGACAAACTAAGAAATTATAAAAATATGCTTTGTCAACGAATTGTCTATCCTATGATAGCGAATAGAATGTTGCTACTTGGAGTGCGAGCCTGTTGACCAAAAAGCAATTGTTAATTAACTAACACGAAGTGGTTGCACCATCACTTTAACGTGACATAATGATTATAATGACATGAAATTCATTTGGCCACATTTAGCAGCACCAGCATACAAAGCTGCAAACCAAGTTGGCAAAAATAATCAAATTGTACAGTCAAGAACAATATCAAAGCTGTACAATGTACTGGCTTATCAACAAGATGTCATTAAGCCACACCGAGAAGCCAGTATCATAAAAGAGGACAGAAATTAGAATCTTCTCAAAGACTCAAACAATCGATCTCTGCTACGCGTAATGCTGATGAACTTAAGCAAATTTCCGTTATGATTGGAAATTAAGAAATTTTGGCCAGGTAGCTCCAGAAAGAACAGATTTTACTTGATTCGACAATCTCAAGTTATCAACAAACTAGAGGACAAGGGAAAACAAAAAAGAACAAATGATCAAATCCAACCATAAAATTGACCAAAGCATGGGTAGTATGGAATAGTGCAGTGCTTTCTGTACCCAAAGCATGGGTAGTAGGCAGGCATTGCACTGATCAAATCCAACCATAAAATTGACCACCAAGGAAGAACTCGAACCCGCAGAGAATCAGTCACGACAGGCAAGCATCATTTTGTTCTTGCATTTTTTACTTTTTAAGGCAGTGCATTCGAAAAATAATTTAATAGCAAGCCCAAAATAAGTAAAAGAAAAAAAGAAAAATATACCCAGAACAAACAATTTACCAGCATACTACTTAGAGAGAGAGAGAGAGAGAGAGAGAGAGAGAGCTGGTAACTCACCCTATATCATCTCTCTCTAGGTGCAAGAACACAAGCACGCGGAACAACCACAATGCAGGGGCAAGCAAATGCAGCAAGGACGGCCTGAACAGGGGTCGCCATGTGCAACAAAAGGAAAGCGGGGTGCGCGGACTGAGTCTGAGCCTTACCTCTCCAGGCGTTTCCGGGGCCTTGACGCCGGCGGCGCCAAATGGCAGCTCCCTTGGCGAAGTGCGCAGTCCGAGTCCAAGTCGTTTCCGGGTGGTGGCATGGCGGAGTGTGACCTCAGGTGGCGGGGTATTTAAGCCCGCGCAGATTCCCCCATGGCGCCCAGGGCGTCGTGACAAACCGGGGAGGGGTCGAAGCGCCGTGACCGGCGACAGCGACCCCGCGGAGTCACCGCCTAGGAGGAGGAGGCGCATATTCGTGGCGAATTACCGGCCGGCGTTGTGGAGTCCGCCCCCCCCGCCCGGCGACGTAAGCTCCCTTGGCCAGGGGTGGGCACGGGGAAACGGTAATTTGGTTAGAGGCCGTGTGATGGGTGCGCCCGGCCCAGTGAAGTTGACCCAGCCCACTTCAAATGGGTTACTGGCCCGTCGCTAACCCTATCTAATTTTTTGGACAAAATCTAAATTTCTTTTTATTTAGTACTGTCTCCGAAATTCTTCTTACCATACATATCGACATAATTCAAAATGTTGCTGCCAATTATATAGATATGGGTGCTGATATTTCTCTGAAGTCAGAAAGAAAAGCAAATGCTTTTGCTGATGCAAAATTGGGTCCTCATCTGTGGATGCAAGTTTGTCATTTTTGGATGGATCTATAACTCTTTAAAATAAATTAAATCTATCTCCATTTAATATTGTTAATAGGATAGACCAAATAGGCATTTGAATAACAACTTATATCTTAGACTGATTGGATCTTCTTCTTTTTTTCCGAACGGACGACCTGGTTGTATCGTTGCAGTACAATTTTTTTACAGCGTGCTTACCAAAGCTCGTGTGACAAGATTTGGACATTCCTATAGTTTATGAGAACAAGAAGACGGTGCCTCTTTTTTTACAGCAAACAAGATGAATTGTCAGTCAGTTCAGTTTCAACAACAAAGTACTAGCTTATTATACAAACGAAACGATACTAACAAGGAAAAAGGGACGCGTGTGCTGCGAAAAGGGTGAAAAGTAGGAGTAAAGAAAAGCGCCCATCGTAAAATCAGAAGCTCAGGCCCTGTTAAAACCAAAGGAACAAGGACACAGTCCTTGCGCCGTACTCCTACATTGTTTCGTTCTGCGCCATACGCTAGCGAACACGTAATTGTCTGCTGATGAACTCTGTTACGGATATACCTCGCCAACGGCCGTGTCGAGCACGGGCCCGTCCGGGCTCGGGCTGATTTCACAGAGGCCCGACACTAGCGGGCCGTGCCGTGAAACGGACCGTGTCGGGCCAACCAGCCCGGGTCATTTGTGTCGAGCCGGCACGTGGTCCGGGTTGTCAAACAATAAAAAAACACTCAAACAACTTCAAATTTCATTCAGAATCACATTATCAAATCAGATTCTAAAAAAACTTGAAATTATGAACAAAATGAGTAGAAAACTTGAAAACATATCTACAATCACAGTCATAGTTAACAGAATTCACAGATTCACAAGTTCAGATCACAATGTTTAGAAATCTCAAAGGAGTTAATCAGCTAAAAGTCAAAGCAATTTCAGATCACAATGCTTTAAAAAGAGGCTAAATTACAAATAGCCTGCCTCCCTCATTAAAAACCTTTAGGTAAAATCCCATTTCAACTACACGGGGACAAAACCCTAAAAGAAAAAAAAGTACAGGCAGCCTCTTTTAGTGATCTAACAAAAGTAACATGATTATCATCAAGACATCAAAGAACAGGTCTAGAAACAGAACCAGAACCATCTGCACGAGAACCAGAACCAGAAGCATCGAGGAACAAGTTTTTCATCTTCTCCACAAGTTCGGCATTCTCCATATTGTGTTGTTGTCGAACATCACCTTGCTCTCAGTCTTTCAGCAGCGATAGCATCTCCACGTGTTTAGGTGTGAGACTTCGACGACGTTCCTCGATCAGCCGGCCACATAAAGAAAAGGCATATTCCGAAGAGATATTGGAAACATGTATAGTCATGATATCTTTAACTAAAATTGAGAGCATAGGATAAGTTTTTTATGATCCTGCCACCATCTAAGCAAATTGAATGAATCATCAAACTAGGAAACAGTGTCACTTTCCAAATAAGTGAATAATTCAGAATCATTGGAAGGTAATATAGGGTTAGAAACAGATGGAACATGCACAGCAGTAAGAGTTGGGGTAGGTGTAGGTAGTCTACCAAATATTCTATTCTATGAGCATACCTTCTTACCTGCTACATTGTTCACTGGTTGAGGCCTTTGCAATCTTATAGAACCAAACTTGGACTCATATTTAGAAAACAAGTTACTTAGTTCAGTTTTCACTTTAGTGTAGTAAAGAGAGTAATCACGGTTATATAATTGAGACATGAACTGAAGAGCATTGTTAAAACCAGCAAGTTTAGCTTTAGGGTTCAGGATAAATGCAAAAGAGTATAACAAAGAAATGTCACCCCATGAGGAATTTTGTTTTCATTGGCACAATTACTTCTCTAAGTTTTTTATTATTCTCATACTGGTTCAAATGATCAGCAATCTCAAGAATAACATGAATTATTAATGGAGATGTAGGGTAATAAACACCAGATAATAAAACAGTGCATCTATAAAACAGTTCCAAAAATTTTAAAATGTGTTCAGCAACATACTAATGAGATTTTGTTAGCAATGATCCAGGGTAATGAGTGTAGATAAACACAGAGAAGGTATCTTTGTATGGCACAACATGTTTGAGCATAAGGTATGTAGCATCCCACCTGACATTCATATCCAAACCAAACTTGCGAGGTCTAACCCCATTGAGAAACAAAATGTTTTATTTGAGGCAATGCGTTGGATAGAGGAATTAAGAAATGAAATAGCAGTTCTAAAGTCCTCAATGTAATCTTTTATCCTTTTTAGTTCAGATTTGACAATCAGATTGATTATATGGCACGCACAGCGTTTATGCAACAAACCAGAGCCAACATATGATGAAATCAAAGGAGTTAAATGTTCAACATCAGTAGTATTAGTAGAAGTATTGTCTAGTGTGATAGATAAAACTTTGAAAGTCATGTTAAACTCAGAAACAACATTCATAATGCGCTTAGCAATATTTACACCAAAATGGGAACAATCAATAAATCTCATACCAACAATTCGCTTTTCTAACTCTCAATCATCAGTGACAAAATAAAACACCATACTAAGATAGTCCTCCTTAACATTGCCAGACCATATATCAAATGTCAAACACACACAAGTAGCTACATTCAACAAATCAATCACAACTGATTTTTTCGAGTCAAAATATTTCTCAAGATCTCTAGTAGTAGTCTGCCTAGAAACATGTCTAAAGCGAGAATTATGTGCATTACTAATGTAATCTTCAAATGCAGGCTGTTCACTAATACTAACAGATAGATCAAGCTAGCAACTAATCGACAAAGTTCAGATCTAGCAAGCTTAGGATTATAAATGAAACCTTGAACACTACCATCATCACAGAAATGCAGAGAAGGTTGAGAAGATGAGCTACCTGCGAGGACCTTCTTTTTGCATGACTTTACATGGCGACGTAGATGACCAGTACCACTGGTAGATGGAGCAGATAGTTCAGATTTACAGTACTTGCATCGAGCACTGTACATGAGCATCTTACCATTGACGACTCGCTTCAGCTCCTCCATGTCGAGCCAAACATTAGATATGGAAACCCTCACCCGTGACTTGTTGCCGGCGGTGCTCACCGTCGGACTCGCATCGACATCTACAGGAGCAGCACTGGACCCGAACAGGGCCTCAGCTCTAGCGGCGATGTCGTCCTCGTCATCACCCCACAAACTGACAGCGCGCAGGTCATCATTGATAGAGCCCGCCATTGGAGACGATGAGCTCGACGACGAGCACGGTTCTTAGATCCACAGGGACGCGCACTCAATTAGATCGGCGACGACGACATGGAGCCTAGGTGTCCGAGGGTAC
>BCLG01003429.1:37206-51524 GCA_001602295.1 Zoysia matrella
TCTGGAGTCGGCTGGAACTCGGCTGAAACTGGGAAAGAGAGCAAATGAATTAGGGTTAGGGTTGAAAGAATCTCCAATCCTTTTATACCTCTGAAAAAGAGCACGTCCGTTAGATCTGGAACGGTGGCTAAATGGGCTAGATTTGGCCCATGTGAGAGAGTGAATTTTCAACTCAAGCCCAGGTTGCCTTGCCCGAATTGTAACAGGCCAATGGGCCAGGCCGAATTCCAATTTCGACCCAAGAGAAAGGTTTTTTTATTTCTTTTTTAAGGCATTTTTAATTGATTAATTGGGTAATTTTTTACCTAATTAAATCTGTTAAAATTCGAACCAACGGGATAATTTTGACAGAACAGAAAAATAAAGTAAATACTTCTGAAAATTAAAGAAATCTGTTTTCTGCTGCGTAATTAAAGAAATTATTTTCATTATTAAATTCGAACCAACGGGAGAATTTAATTTTGAAAAATTAGTAATAAATTTCAGTAATTATGATATCGTTATTTTCTGACCAACGTTGATAATAACAATATTATAATTTTTGTAATTGATATTTTATGCATTATTTCTATTTCTGCCCAACGGTGACATAGATTTAATGTATAATACAAAATTGTGTGTCATATTTTTGACCAACGTTGAAAATAAGACATATAATTTTATTGTTATTATGTTCTCACTTTATTTGATTTATTTACAGGCGGATACAACTTAATGAGTTGTATCAAAGAGATACCCACTCTCAAAGGTGACAACTATAGGGATTCCGTCCGACGAGGACTACGCAAAGAAGAGAAAGATGCATTAAAGTTGTAAATAGAGTTCAAGCTGAAGTTGAAGCCGTTGGCGATCTTTCATTAGAGCTAGCTGATGGCTTTATTCTTATACTTAGAGACGTTCTCTATGTACCCTCTTTAAAGAGGAATTTGATTAGTGTGTCATGTTTGGATAATGACGGTTATGATTGTTATTTTAGAAATGGCAAGTATGAAATAACGTTTAATAAAGAATGTGTTGGTCTTGTCATCTTACAAAATGAGCTTTATTTATTATCACTACGTGACGATGTGACTGTCGTATGTGATAATGAGAACGTTGCGTACGAGATAAACGAATCATCGTCTATCAATGTAAACAAAAAACAAAAAAAAACTATAGATGAGTCGTCGAAATTATGGCACTGTCGTTTAGACTATATTTCGAGGGAGAGAACAGAAAGACAAGTTAAGAATGATATTCTTCCTCCACTAGAGTTCTCACACTCAGAACCATGTCGAGATTGCATTAAAAGAAAATATATAAATAAAATTAAGAAAGATGCAAAAAGAAGCACAGGAGTTCTGCAAATTATTCACACAGATATTTGTGGTCTTTTTTGTGTGAAGAGTATAGATAGTTATGACTTGTTCATAACATTCACGGATGATTACTCCCGATATAGAGATATTTATCCAATCAAAGAAAGAAATGAAGCCTTGGATAAATTTAAGATATTTATGGCTGAAGTTGAAAACTAACACGATTTAAAGATAAAGATAGTCCGATCTGATCGTGGGGGGAGTACTACGTTCGGCATACCTCATATGGCCAAGTTTCTAGACTTTTTGCAAGGTTCTTGCAAGAGAATGGCATAGTGGCCCAATATTCTACACCGGACGAACCTCAGCAAAATGGAATAGCTGAAAGACGTAACCGTACCCTTATGGATATGGTGCGAAGTATGATGAGCTATTTCATATTGCCATTGAGTTTGTGGATAGAGGCATTAAAAACTGACATCCATATTCTCAACAGAGTACCTAGTAAATCGGTGTCAAAAACACCATATGAGTTGTGGACAGGGAGAGTTCCCTCATTAAACCACTTACGAGTGTGAGGGAGCCTAGCTGAGGCTAATGTATTTAACCCAAATCTTCGGAAACTAGATCCCAAAACTGTGAGTTGCCATTTTATTAGTTACCCAGAAAAGTCAAAAGGTTTTCGTTTCTACTGTCCAGACAGACATACAAAGTTTGTATAAACGAGACACGCTGTCTTCTTAGAGGATGAGATGATGAGGGGGGCATAGTAGCTCGAGAGATTGATCTTGAAGAGAAGCGGCGTACGCGCCTACTCCGATGATTCAAAAGCTATTCTTCTCACTACCTGCTGTCGCTGCACCGACAGTGCGAGATACTGTGGTGCAAGCACCTGTTATTGTTCCTTCTATGACAACAATGAATGAGAATGAGGATGAGGAGCCTGTTCTACAGGATCCAATAGAACCCATTGCCACAGATGAAAGGGGACAAGAACAGCCTCAAACAGAAAATGTACAAAATAAAAAGGCTCCGAGGAGGTCTCAAAGAGTAAGAAGATCAGTTATTCCTGATGACTATGAAGTTTATCAGACAGAAAAATTTCAAATGGAAGATGATCCCATCTTATTTGAAGAAGTCATGAGAAGTGAAAACTCTTCAAAATGGCTTGAGCCCATGGAAGAGAAAATGAAGTACATGAAAGCTAATAAAGTCTGAGACTTAGAAGTAATTTCTAAAAGAGTCAAAACAGTAGGCTGTAAATGGGTCTACAAGATAAAACTTGACTCCCAAGGGAATATGGAAAGATATAAAGCGCGACTTGTGGCAAAAAGCTTTACTTAAAGAGAAGGGATTGATTACAATGAGACCTTTTCTCCAGTCTTATGTAAAGATTACTTTAGAATCATAATAGCACTAGTGGCTCATTATGATTTAGAATTACATCAGATGGATGTAAAGACAGCATTTCTCAATGAAGATTTGGAGGAAAATATTTACATGGCACAACCAAAAGGTTTTGTCATGGAAGAGAATAAAAGAATAGGATGTCGTCTAAAAAAATCGATTTATGGGTTAAAACAAGCTTCAAGACATTGGTACTTAAAGTTTGATAGCACGATAAATAAAATTTGGGTTTAAAGAAAATATAGATGACAACTATGTTTATTCAAAGTTTAAAAATAGAAAGTTTATCTTTCTAATCTGTATGTGGATGATATACTACTAGCTAGTAGTGACGTCAGTCTGCTACTGGAGACAAAGAAGATTTTGTCCTCAAACTTTGATATGAAAGATCTTGGTGAAGCTTCATTCGTTCTAAGAATCGAAATTCACCGAGATAGAAACAAAGGGGTATTGGGACTGTCACAAAAGACATACATAGAGAAAGTATTAAAGAAATATGGTATGCATAAATATAGTCCATCACCTGCACCTATAGTCAAGGGCGACAGATATGAGGATTTTCAATGCCTTAGGAACCAGCACGAGATCGATCAAATGAAAGCGGTTCTATATGCTTCAGCTGTCGGAAGCTTACAGTATGCTTAAGTGTGTACACGCGTTGACTTAGCATTTTTTACTGGGTTACTTGGCAGATTCCAGAGCAATTTTGGAATAGAGCATTGCAAATTGATAAAGAAAGTCTTGCGCTATTTGCAAGGAACAAAATGCCTCATGATGACATACAGAAAATCAGATTCACTCCATATAGTGGGGTACACAGATTCTGATTATGCGGGAGATGATAGAAAGTCTACATCCGGATATGTGTTTACTCTCGCTGGAGGAGTTATTTCGTAGAAAAGCTCAAAGCAAACCGTCACTACATCGTCCACAATGTATGCCGAGTTTGTTGTATGTTATGAGGCTACGGGGCAGGTGAACTGGCTTAAGAAGTTCATACTTGGTTTAAAAGTGGTTGACGACATCTATGGACCACTTAAGTTGTACTGCGATAACGAACCCGCAGTAACGTATGCCCACAACAATAAGTCAAGTGGTGCTGCCAAACACATTGACATAAAGTACTATGTTGTGAAAGATAAAGTTCGAGATCAAATCATAAGTCTTGAGCATATAAGTACCACAAAAATGCTAGCGGATCCGCTTACTAAAGTTTTACCATCAAAGTATTCGTTGAACATGTTTCCGGCATGGGTTTAAAGGAAAGCCTATGATTCCTGAACTAAAAGATGACTCAAAATGTATAGTAACTATTTCAGAACAGAAAAATATATTGTGACTGTTAAATCTGTCGGCGATTGATCGTAACGATGAGACAGTTCTATGCATTAATCTATAATGGAACGAGTGAAGTTAAAAAGTAATAAAGATAAAAGTATAAAGTGAGATTAAAAGTGAGAATGTTAGAAATTGATCTCCACCCGTTTTGACCCAACGGTCTAAATGAGCCATTGACCTAATCACGCCCTGATCGGAGGCGCACAGCTCATTATGGCTGGTGAGCCCCTGTCGTCAGCGCCACAATAAAAAGAGGTGGGGGCCGGCCGGTATTCACAACTGAGTTCGTCCATACCGTCAAACCCCACCGACAAACCCTAAACCCGATCTGTGAGAGGGCGCTGTGCCGACGAGAAGCACCATCGCCGTCACCGCCACGACGACCGCCGTCACCGGGAGATCGATGACGTCGCCGTAACTTCTACGCCATTGCCCTCCCCACCGACCGACGCTGCCCTAGCGCAGAGGACCGCATCGACAAAGGGCAGATGACCGGATCGTCTTCCACGACTCCGACGACCGGATCCGAAGGTACGGACCACCTTCGAACCGTAGATTTATTTCTCGACACGAGACTCTCCGATTTGTACTCTAGAACCGGAAAAAAGACAACAACACGTCGGTGACGATCTGCCGAACAAAAGTGGCGGGCGGCCAAGGCCGGGTGCGGTGCGGGGAGCCATCGCGGCTGCGTGTGAGAAATCACGAGGCAACACAACACCCGCGCGCGCGCCGCTCAAAACTCCGGCGTCGCTGGTGGAGGCTGCGAGGCCGTGTGCCCGAACGCATCCTCCGGCAAAGCGTGTCGGCCGCAACGGTTTCGGTGGAGAAGCGCGTGCGGTACTAGCTCTGGGTCGACGCGCAGGGGTTATTTCTGGCGGAATTCGACGGTGATATCAATCGGGATCGGTAGTGAGCACTCGTGCAAAGGCTGGAGTCGATGCAGGGCATTTTTTTTTCTACGAAACGAGAGTAGTACTCCTAATTGAAAGGGACGTGTACTGAAAAATCAAACAGAGATGATGACGAATCGACGAGGACGCAAAAGAAGCTTTCGGGGTTTGACATCAGAACAGCGAAAAAAATTAGCCGAACCCAACCGACAACAATGCTAGGTCGCTGTCGCATGGCCTCATTGACCTCAACTCGGAACAAAAAGCGTATGGAAGATGCTCGCTTTTACATGATTACAATGCCAAAATGATGGATTATGCAGGTCCAAACTTTATTACTACGTGATAATAGCAATGTGATAGAAGTAGTTCGCATTATTATTGAAACAGCACAAGAGAACGCACAGCAGTTTAACTTTTATTGGAGCGGCGTGGTTAAGAAAAAGGATGGAACAACAGCATGCAAGTTCCCAGTTGTTCGTCCGAGGAACAGAGCGGAGCTCACAGCTTCGACAGAAGGCTGCCGCCGTGCCGCATGGCCTTGGACGACGACTCGGCTTCGTAAACATCGGCATCAGAAGAGCTGGGAGGCACGTCCACCGCAGGGGAGCAGTTGAAGAACCCGTGCGGCTGCACGAGGGGGGCAAACACCATTGTTAGAAGCCATCAACTAGCTTTCACTGAAGAATTGTCAAAGGGACATGTATTTCTCAGCCACCAAAATATTGAGACTCAGAACCGATACCATGAGCGTGAAGCCAATATGCTCCAACGGCATCACAGGCCAGTCTTCCAGCCTCGGGATATGGGTGAGCCCGAACACATACCTGCATATACCGAACAAAGTTGCCGTAAAAATTGCTATTACTACAAACCAACTAAGCAGTACAAGTTTATTCGAGCATCTGATGAATTGCGTTCAAGAAAACTGATCAATGCAGCGAAGGAAGTTAGTTGTACCAGAGAACAATGTCAGTTTCCTCCAGGGACCTATCTCTCTTGACCCACGTTGCTACGCCCTCGTGCAGACGTGGGTTCTGGTTGGGAAACTCTCCCCCCGGGAAAATCTCATCACTCTTGTACTGCGTGACCCAGAGATTATGCTTCAAGAACCCAGCTCTCCTGAGAAATTTCGCCTCTGGCAGAGCGAATGGCAAACAGTTCGAACCCGGCACGAGCTTGTAACCAGTTGGCTGCCCTGTTCGATTTACAGCTCTTGTGTTCCTTACCTGAACATGATGGAAAAGATGATTAAAAAAAGGCGAGAAATATTGCATATGTTTGTGGATGATGTATGAACGATCAGGAGCAGTGCAACTATCGATAAAATTGCAAGAAAATAAACCGATGCTATTATAAAACTTCTAACCAGTCAATATGTTTCAGCTGTTCTTGAAACAGAGAGACCGTAGTAGTGGTAGCAATTAAAACACATAAAAAGATGACACGTTCCCAATGTCTCAAGGTATCATTGTCTAATAAGTATCATTCAGAATAAGAGATAAGATATTTTAACGATCCAGTGGCGTGCGGATGACAGGTCACAGTCTCGCATTGCTTGTAGCTCAGACTTCAATAGCTTCTCCTCAGCATAGGAAGCATTGTTATGCACATTATGTGGTCCTGCACTTTCCACTTCAACGTTCACCTCAACCACCTGGATTGGAGAATGGAACGTGTGCAGAAAACAATCAGTCACGGACTCACGGTCCACATTCGATGGTTCTGTATACTATAGGGACAAACAAGCATTGAACTGCTCCAGCAATGGTACTCAATTGCATAGTTGAACAGAAGCGTTTAGAACACAAATAAGGAAGACTAAAAAGTTGATTTTATGATTCTCCAATATTTTCCATGAAACTTACAGTCAAATAAAATGTTATTTCAATATCTTTTCTGCTATCCAAATACATAAGTGAATTTTGTGTGTTTCAAAGCAGATGCATAAAATGTATCAGTTGGCAATCTGATAGGAAAAGAATGTATATGCAAAGTCATAGAAGTCCACCAACTGATCCACCTGATTGTAAGCTTCGTTAGGTTTGCAATCGATAGCCATGTCCATACGGGCAACAAAAAAGTGCTGATGAACAGGTGCATACAGAGCAGGGGCAATGGTTGTTCCATATTTCCTTGATTCTCCAGGTAGTAGAGTTCCCAAGCTGAGAATTCCAGTTAACTTTACTTCAGCTTCTATTTTGCCATCCTGCAATCAATAGCATCAATAAATAATTGCTGCAGATGTAACTAAACGATACCAAGTTTTGTGCTTCAGAATCACTAATCAAACTCTATTTACACAATCAAAGTTGGCAATAAGCCTTTACCATTTCTTCTTTTAATAGCAAATCTTGCACATATACTTTATGTCAGCGAAGTCATATAGTAAACGACTCTCTTCGTCCTCAATTACTTGTCATCCTAGCATCTATAAGTTTTCTCTATTTACTTATCATTTTCGCTTCTCAATACACCTTTTTGTTATCTCAATACATCCCTATCTCTATCTCTCTCCTTTTCGTTTTTTCACTTTTTTCATCTTCCTTAATCCACGTGCCCACTCTCAGGATGACAAATAAAAAGAGACAGAGAGAGTAGTAAATAGCTTTTGGAAGATGAATGCTAATAGATTTGCAACACTAGCAAACAAAATATTTACCTGATAAAAATGCTAGTAAAAACCATAGTCATAGTTTGCAACTGTACACATAAATGAGACGGTGAGTCTCCTTGACCGCCTAACTTCTGCTAAGCCAGTTCTCCAGTCTTGGTGTTTCCGAAGGATTCCATGGTCCTCCTCATGCAAACAAACACAGTTCTCAATTGTCTCTGCGCCACCACTGAAGTTTGTGAAATGTGCATCAAAATATTTTATGTACCCCAAGTAGTCACACCCCTGTACAAGGGTAAATAACACGATGAAGCAAAGCAAAGATGTCCATAGGCTAAATCACGAAGAACTGACAAATTACCTTCTTAAGAGAATGGGCATTTTTTCCAAGTCCATCTTCTCCAGCATCAAATGCATTTTTACGATAATGTGGTTCATTTGGATCCCCATAGGGAACAACCATCTCAACAAAGCTCAACCGATGTGCTATAGGTCTACGTCCACGGCTATCATCAACATATGCAACAGAATAGATAACCAAACCTTCTTTAGGGGTGAAGCCAATACGGAAGTTCCACTGGTCAACACCATTAAGTGTTATTACTTTGAAATTATGTATATGCTAATACCTGCATTATAGTTAAAATAGCATAGCAACTATATACCTTTTGCCACTCCACAAAATAGCCATCAATGCAGAAACTTGGACCTTCAGGCTGATTGATAGTTAGCGGTTTTACATTGCTTTGATCAACTCCACCTCTTGTTTCTCCAAGAGTATAGTTTCTCAAATGATCTGGTGGGGGTAGAGGAACTAACTTCCTATCTTCAAATTCAATCACATTGTTATTCTGCATATCAACAATGACACGAATCCCTTCGATAGGACGTGCATAACTATTTTCCATGGGACCATCACTCTCAGTTCTGCAAAAGAATAGAGGCTTGCCAAGTTTGCGACTGGGAGAATCAACATCACCATAGTAGCCCGCACACCTATAACAGCAAAATTCCCATTCCAAGTTTAAAGAAAATGTAAGCTGACAGATAACACAAAAAATAAGATGCAATAACATTAGTTCTCTGCAGGAAGCTTACCAAGCATCTACCATAACAAGTTCCATGTCATCCACACCTCTTCTCTTCATAGCTTCGACAAATGGGGGGTAGCTTTTGACAGTAGCTTCACACTCAGCCCACTCCACAGCATCCTGTGAAATATAAAAATCCCAGTGTCAACTATGCAGGAGGTAATGGTCTAAAAGAAACTTCAAAACATCAACAACTTAAGGCTGTTAATTGTTAAAAAAAACAAACAATAAGCAACTACAGTGAAACATCAGCATGATTGTCACATGCTTAAATTGACTGTATAATTAGAAGATTTAATTTACAATGAGTCACGAGACAGGCATTATTCTAAAGAATTTAGTATACTTACCATTGCAGGCTGAACATCCAGAATAACTGCAGACGATATCACCTTGCCTCTATGACGTCCACCCCAAGTAGCTGCATGCACTTCAGAGAGTTCCACCATCCAAACACTAGTCTTATTTGATTGCTTATTGTAAACGACAAGCTTGGCCCTCCTAGGAGACAGCCTGCTTGGAATAACACCAGCACTTTTGGATCTAGGAAGCAGTGATGGTTGGAAAGGTGGGAAAAAAATGCATCTGCTAATGCCACAACAATCTTTTCTGGTTCCAACAGCACAACTTCGACAAATCGCATGCTGTCTCTCTCCTGCAATTATAGAACTTCACTTATTAATTTCATATATATATATATATATATATATATATTTAAGCTTGCATGAAAAAGGATTTGAAAGACTTGTTTCACAAACCTCAGGAGACTTTCCAGTAGCCCTTACAGTCGCTGCAGCAACTGCAATTTCAACAGAAGATAATGGGTCTAAAGGGTGGCTCTGGACTCTGGTCATGATAGGTATCCCTGCATGTTTTCAATCCAGTGGTGCATTAATTCGGTTAAAACATGGTACATATTAAATTACTCATTTCATAGAATCCATCCTAGTAATAATATATGGAAAACATGGAAAAATTAGATAAATATGTCACAAAATGTGATGAGCAGTTTTCACTAGGTGTGGCAATTTGGATGGCAGGTTCAGTTTTACTGGCGTAGAAATCTTGAAGTGCTGAGTCTTAAATATTGTTTTATGAACACTAGTCCTTCAAGTCTTGTACCAAGTTGTTGGTTAGAACAAATTCCAAATTAAACTGGAGAACATACATCTCATTGAACCAAGAAATATTTGTATCTCTTATAAGCACTGCCAATTGCAACATTCTAACAGGATTGTTTCAGTATCTACTGTTCCACAAAAAAAATGCATAGGTTTTATCACTGGTGAAAGTAAAATATGTGAACCACGATGAAGGATCTCTCAAATCTTTAGATATATTTTTGGTTGACACGAAAGTACAGGGTGTGGCTGCGTTTTTTTCGGGTTCTAGTTAAACAAAACAAAAGTCTACATCACTCCGTGAATCCTGTGAACGTTTAAATGGAAGCAGCACAGGATGCTAGACGTAGAATTAAGTATATAGGTGTTTGGTCAGAAATTGTATCGCAAACATAAACTTATTGCGATGCCTTAAATTTCCCTTGTATCAAAACCTTACCGATGTAATAATGCAACATATAAAATTGGATTAAGTCTATTGCATTATGTTGATTGTCGCATGTTTGTGTGAATTCAAAATAAATTTGGCCAAATTCATTAGATTTCAGGTGCTTTTCACCAAGCTTTTGGAATTCGAATCAAGGGCAGCCTTGAAGAGTCATTTGGACTTATGCTATGGTAAGTATGCGACTCCCCACAATGCCCACCAGAGATGAACCTCGCTAAAATGTCCACTGAAAGGTGGAGTGCCTGCTAGAATGCCCATGTTGCTTTTATTGGACACAAATACCCCTTCATTGCGCTTACCGTTGCTTTTGTTGGACACAAATTTAAATTCAAGCTCAAAAGGTGAAATCTAAAATATTCCAAAGAAAATTAATGTGAAAGAATTATTGGTTGAAAATATTAGCAATACATGAATTTGGGAAAAATTTTGTGAAATTTTATCGGAAGGTTTAAAAGGTCTAGATTATTTTTTACTTCTAAATTTGAAATTGTGCCTAAAACAATTGTTATTCCTTGTGAACTGATTTAAATTTATGCAAAGTTTAATATTTTTTCAATCTCATTAAGTAATTTTTAGGATTTAAAACGAAACAAAGTCACGATGGTTGTCCACACCAGCTAGAACCGCCACATTGAGAGCCACATCAGCAAAAACCACCGTCCAAACAGGTAAAGCAGGAAAAGCGAACGGTTTGACGATAGAGGGAGTCTGATATCTGGTTTTGTAATCGAGGCATGGAAAACACACAACTGTAATACTGTAGTTGGGGGAGGTAAATAGGATTTGTTTCTTAAAGGAATCACATTGCACTGCATTCAGAACACGTTACAAACTAGTGACCCAAACACTAGCCAAATGCTAAAAAGTGTCGTTCCAGCCAGAGAGACAACACCTAATGGTTTGACCAAAAATTGTGAAAATCGGTGAAACCAATCGAAAACCATTGCAAATTCAAAAACCAAAACTTGGATGTAATTCACCCATTTACCGAGTGGTTTCACTGATTTTAAATTTTGATAATTTTAAACTGAATGGTTTCTCAATCCTACCATCGATTTCTCCGGTTTATGGATCAGTTTTCAATTTTTTTTCTCTCTTTTTTTCAAATTTTTCATTTTTATTTTGAAAATTAGTCATCCAACAAAATCAGACCAAATAGTGTCACCTAACACTTTGAAAACGGTCTGTTTCCACTGGTTTTGTCAGCCATGCCCACACAGCTCATGAGAAATCGTGATCGACTGAAACAACCTGTCACATATCTACCGTAGTCTTCGACCCATGACGTGCACTACTATACGTACTTCTCATTGCTCAACCATTCATGCTCAGTTCCCAAACAACTTGTGCCGCTTATGATCCTATATATACCTTTGGTTGAGGTCTTCACGGCGGTGGGTTGGACCGTCCCAATCTCCTCCATCACGGTGCCACCTCCGATGGCCGATGCAGCCACGCGGTCATTGGCCGAGGCCATGGGAACCTAACCTTTCCTCATAGGGACGTCGTAGAGGAGAGGAGCGTTGCCACAATGGAGTAGAGTGGTGGTGGCGGCGGAGGGAGTTGGGTGAATTAGGGACTGGACTCAGGTGGATTTATAGAAAGGCGGGGAAAAAGCGACCGGGCCATGCACTCTGGGTGTGCACGGAGAGTTTTAGGAGTGTAGTAGTACCGAAGTGACAGGTACACATGATTATATCCACACAATCTTTTTTGAATTGTGGTTACCCATTGAATATATGAAAAGGATGGGTTCTTTACAAATCTATATTTTGTCAAAATGGTACCATAACTTAAGATCGTTAACATCATCACACGATTGTACCGAACTGAGTGCAAATATTAAATAATTATTATAGCTCATAAATAATCACTATGAATCATAAACAATTGTAATTGTAACCCAGCTCCTTGAAATATAAAAGTGGTCATGGAGTGAGACCGAGGGTCAAACTCTTCAAACTCAAGCAATACAGACATATATGGGATACAGGAGTAGGGCTTTTAGCCTTAAGCCGGCTCGAGCCTAGATAATCATGTGGAGCGTCTTTTCATCTATTTTTCTAATTCCTTTACGAATAGAAGTAGCGGTACAACCCCAATCATAAATCCCAAGGGCAGTGTAGCAGACTCCCAAATCTTGATTTCCTACAAGCCCGTCGGTATCAATTTTGAATTTATATGGAACTTGTCACATTCATTTGACATTGATGGTAAACATCGCATAATTTCTTAGTTATGACCCTTTCTAGTGGAAAGCCGATCGTCTCGCACGACCGCATCACAAAGTCCACTCCGGTGGTCTCTAGGGATGAAAAACTTTCGTAGCATCCTGTTCCGAATACTTTTTTTTTCATTTATTTCTAATTTGGTCGGTGATTCATCGATACGGAAACGAAAATGATCTAGGGTAGCCGAAATGGGAACAAAAACGAGGGGACATTTTACCAACATCATATTTGTGGATATCATTTTTTGATAGGTACTTTCCCATTCTATTCATGTTTAGTAACCATACGGTAATTTATCGCAACTATATGCCCAACTCAGAACGATCAACTCGAACCATAAAAAAAGAAATCACTCATTAAAAACTTACCTTTCATCCCATTGGTCAGCCTTCAAATCTCCAATCCACCTACATACTTCTATTATGTTCGATTATATGTGAGTATGTCACTGTATCTGAGAATTAGATATTACTGTCTTTCCGACAATTTGAATTATAATTTTCCAATCATTATTAAAATATTACCGTTTCCATTTTTGTTCGATTAAACAAATACGAAAATAAAAATAATTTGGGTCTTTTTTAAACATTTTTGTTCATTTTAATCTAGTGGTCTGCTTGGCGAAAAACCATCGCCTCGAACAGTCTCACTAAAACCCACTCTGATGAACTGCTCCAGCGCAAAGTCAATTCTCCGCACGGTTGCACCAAAGTCATTCTGGTGACCCACTTCAACAGCAAGATTATCCTCCCGCACGGTCGCACTAAAGTCCACTCCGGCGCCCTCTCCAGGAAAACCTGATCGTGCTGCACGGTTACACTAAAGTCTACTGGTGATCCGCTCCAACGAAAAGCCGATAATCCACGTGGTTGCACTTAAGTCCACTCTGGTGGTCCACTTTGACGGAAGGCTAATCGTTCCGCACGGTCGCAACAAAGTCCATTCGGGTGGCATCTTAAGTTTTTTTTTTTTTTTTTTTGCTTAACCAGAATGCACAAATGCCTTTTTATCGTCGTATGATCGGAGTTGTATGATCGGATATACTACCAATACCTCCTATATTTTGCTGCCACACGAGCGAGGTTGATATGGCTCAAGACATGCAGATAGGATAAGGATCTGGTGACGAGAGCACTTGAGCTCGATCCGAAGACGAGCCGTGGCAGGCTGGCACCGAAGACACCGCCGTAGCCATGAGAGGGCTGAGAGTAGGGAGAGGAGATCAAGAACTAATTTTTTTTTGGACAATTGTAAAACTGGATCTTTTTAGACTCTAATTCTGAAAATAAACTTTTTTCATACTTTGCAAAATTGCACCTCTTTTCAAATTTGAAGCAACCGTTTATCCCTCTTTCTCACTTCCATTAGTCAAGACTCATTTCCAAAAAAAAAAAAGGCAAAGAAAATGAGAATGGACAATTCTACCACTGTTCTCTTCTCTTTTAAGCGCTGTTTGAAACGAAGAAATAAAAAATATAGAAATAGAAAAAAACGTAGAAATGAAAAAAATGTAAAAATGAAAAAGTGAGAAAACCACAGGAATTGAAAACAGAGAAATGAAGAAATTGTAAACGTTTGGAATGCAGGAATAAAAAAGTAATAGAAACTTATAAAAAATATTAGAGCCAATAAATAGATTGATTTACTCAAATCAAAATAAGCTTGTTGCTTACTTAGAGGTATAGCAGTATTATTATCAGTGAACTACCCTTCAGTTGTTAAACTTGCACATGGGACCCACAAGGTTCAACGTAAGTGACCGTCGATGGGCTCACCTGCACATGCATGTGGGTCCCATGGTCCTAATTAACGTTGGTTAGTTTTAGCTTCCAGCAGGAAAAGTTTCTATGAGGTGTGAGTGGAGTTTTTTATTTCTC
>BCLG01003430.1:14938-26425 GCA_001602295.1 Zoysia matrella
TTTTTAAAAATAAGAGTTCTACACAAAAATTGATCATTTTTTTAAAATTTTGTTTGGAAGGAGCCACATAGTAGAGTAACTAACAATGTTGTAGTTCATAATAAATAAATAATAGCTCGGGTCTAATGATAGGAAGTATAATAAAAAACAAAAGTAATTTCTCCCTTTATTAACCAGAACAAATAAAATCACCGCTAGAGGAGTGCGATTGCTCTTGTTGCAGTGCGACGTTTTTTGTCTTTAACTTAATAGCTAAAAAAATTATTTATGAAGGATCTATGTATAAGATTTTGGATGGTGAAAAGATCGGACATATATTTTATATTTTGTTAAGGACCTAAATACAAAACTATGCAAGATTTTTGAATAAAAAACTATCCAGGATTGATGTAAGGACGGAGTTGTACTTTATTTCTGGTTTTACGAAGAGTCTAAAACCAAGAGCTACAAAAGTATATCTAGCTCTTTGTGTACTAGAGGATTGATCTGACGATCTAGAATTTATTAATGATGTAACTTCAGATATTTAAAGAAAATTCACAGGCTTTAATATATAAAAATTTTATTATTATTTTACTATTCATGCAAAAGGGTGTGACAGAATAGCATGTAGACCTGAAAAAGCTGAGATGATGGTACGGCCGTTCGTGCATACTCCTGTCGAGTGGAAGCACGCTCCTACGTTGACCGAGAAAAAGATTTTTTTTTCTAAAATTCACCGTTAGATTTTAATTCGACGGTTAATATTTTTTATATTAAAAAACGCTTGCGCTTTAGTATATAAAGATTTAAAATTAGGCACCTACCACTGAGGACATCAATGTGCTACGTATATAGACTAACAAATCTGAGTCGTCATCTCGTTGGAGGAAGAAAAGAATTGGCAACTGTTGCAACATGTAGATTAGCTTGTCACAGAACGATATCATCATACACACCACGGCATCTGTATATGAATTTTGAAGAAATTCGATCATTCAGATTGTCCTGTTTCCCTGATTGAGACTGGAACACAATTAATTAATATCATTTTTTTTCGAAGTAGCAGAAATATCTAAAAGGACTTTTTGTTGCG
Organism: Zoysia matrella; assembly: GCA_001602295.1. Taxonomy (NCBI): domain Eukaryota; kingdom Viridiplantae; phylum Streptophyta; class Magnoliopsida; order Poales; family Poaceae; genus Zoysia; species Zoysia matrella. The sequence continues at coordinate 16,014 of BCLG01003430.1, forward strand.
AAGCATATCTAAAATTGTCGGGATCACGTACCTTAAGTACCTAACAGATCGCGCTCAGACACGCAAAATCGGAGGTCAGGAGATCGCGGTTTCTGACCCTCCCAACGGCTATCTACGGCGGCCACGACTTAGCCGCGCGGGTACGCAAAGACCCCGGCCTCCAAAGGTCGACCTCCGGGGAGCGACCCCTGGAGGGTAAGTGCTACGTTACGTTACATTTACTCTGATGATCAACTGCCATCCGTCTTGACAGGACGGGACGAGATTCACCACGGCGATACTCCAACAGAAAGCTGCGACGGCTGCCGGACAAGACATGACAGCATTGTAGCCGGCACAGTAACGTCGGACGAGTATCACTGTACCCGCTGCTGCGTACGACACGATAGGTCACGACCACGCCTGGACGGAACGAAGTGATGGCGACAACGATAGAAAGGCTCACCTATCGGCGAGACGGCAAGATCGTGTGGAACCCACCACGTATAACCCCGAGCCCCTTCTATATAAAGAGAGGTCCGAAGAGCGATAGAAACGAATACATCCTCACGAAACAACAATCTTACACACACAAAATATAAAACCGCGAGCTTCATTAGAACTCAGAGTCTTTGTATACTTCCGAACAAGCACGCTAACTCTCCTACGTTTCGGATCCTCCTGCAAATAGAGGATCCTCGCCTTTGTAATATTATCAATGAGATAATTCGTCCTCTGGACGTAGGGTATTACACCGCTCGTGATGACTCGAACCAGATAAAAATCTTTTTAAGTCTTCTTTAGACTAGGCCACATCGAACACCGAAGGCACACCTCCCCTCGATCGTATATTTACTGTGTTGGTAGTTAGAACGCCGACAAAAATAATTTAAAACAAATAAGTACGTAGATTCGTATTTATTCCATTTGAATTTGCACACAAGCACAGAAAGCTGGGACTTGTTTTCGCCCTGAAAAAATGAACGAAAATACCAAATCAAGAAATCAACTGAACGTATGGCCTTCCCAGAAGCTGATCCTTCCATCCTGGGAGCCATCGATGTTGTAGAAGTCTCCAAACAGATGGCTCGCTTCCTCGACCATTGCTCTCAGGAAGTCGTCTTCGCTGCCTCCCACCGCCTCCGTGCTGGACGCCGACAGCGTCTGCAACTCGGCGGCAGCCGCTGCATTCCGGCGGTCATGAGCGTCCGCAATGACAGCACCAGGGGTCGTATAATCAACCACGTCTTCGCAGCTAGTATTGCTTGTGACAGCAGAGACCATGGTATGGTCCGCAGTGCCCCACGGCTGGTCCTCAACGCGGGCGGCGCAGAGAGGGTTGAACATGGCCGACGGCAGCTGCAGCTTTCGTTCGTCGTCCTCGCCGCGGTGACGGCTGCGGAGAACGGCAGGATCTTTGCTACCCGCCGTGGACGCCTCCCTCTGCCGCAGCATCTTGCGCAGACGAGCGTTCCAGAAGTTCTTGATCTCGTTGTCCGACCTTCCGGGGAGACTCGCCGCGATCTGGGACCAGCTGCAAGAGATGATGAATCGGATCATCACCTGTTCTAATTACAAAGAAATGACCTGTAAATAAAGTCATGGCAGGCATATATGTTCTTCTGAGAATCACCTGTTGCCGAGTGTTTTGTGGAGAGCAATGATGAGGTCCTCTTCCTGCTGGGAGAAGCGGCCCCTCTTGAGGTCCGGCCGCAGGTAGTTCATCCATCGCAGCCGGCAGCTCTTGCCGCACCTCTGCAATCCTGCAAATAATCAAGAATGCATATGAGTAACCAAAACATATTGATGCTAGCTGCAGCATCAAAATCCTCAAATCTCGTCAAGGAACTAATTAGAAGCCTAAAATGATGAGCAAAGACGACGAGTTCTAGGCTACTAGCACCAGCTCCAATGCTTCACCTGTGAGTTCAGGGATGGAGCTCCAGCAGCTTACACCGAAGCGGGCGATGTGGGAGGCGAGCCTCTCGTCCTCCTCCGGCGACCACAGCCCCTTCCTCAGCTTCTTCTCCTCCGAGCAGCATGGATGCGCTCTTCCCATCCGATGCGGCTGTTCTTGATTCCGATTGAATTGGCTACCTCTAGCTAGGACCGGCCAGTCACAGTGGCATGCACGCAAAAGTCTCGGTCGCCGATCGAATTAAGTACTGAATCCGATGGCTGGTGCTGATCTGTCTGTTGCAAGAAACGTGCGTAAAGAAATTGCCACACTGGAGTAGTATTTATATAATTTGTATTGGCCCCATGCAAAGTACTATATGCAGGAGTCTTATGTAATGGGGAGATAATGGCTGTAAAGTGCCCATGATCAATCCGAACGCAGCATGCTGCCGGGAATTTAGTTCAGCGTGTAGCTGTACTTGCTGCCATGGATCGCAAAAGCAGCAACCCATATGTCGTCTCTATAGCTGCGTCCATTTGGACATAGATCAGTGTGTATGCATTTCCTGTAATTGGACCTTGTGCTGCTAACATTTCCTGTAAGTGACATCCATGGCTTGATTGGATGTCACTTTGGTTTAATAAATGTAAATGTAATTGGACCTTGTGCTGCAAAATTTTACTACTATGAATTTCTCGAAATTGATGGTGGAAGATAGAGTTCTCTGACGTAGGATAAAATTTGAATGACAAAGAATTTCACCTCTGAGCCATGGTTGACTGTCTCCTAACAGCCTTTTCAGTTTTCTAACAGGAACCAGGTCACCAAAGATCTTATCCGGCAGTGACCTGTTATCCAAAGATGATGTATGGCCAAGTGCCAATAAACAGTTGCGATCATGATTAGTGTGGAACTTGAATGCATCCCTATAAGCTTTAGGATGGTATGATTAGCATTAAGGCGTGCTCCCAATATCTGCCTACCTAGACTATTCATGCATGCTGATGAGCCTGGAATAATAACTGGGAAGTTTTCTCTCTTGTGCGGAACTTTATACATGTATGGTCATTTATATATATTATGTGTAGGGCCGTCATTAACTACCATGTTCATAAGATGGTGACATCAAACAACCGTTCTGCACGCATGCATGCATGTGAAATCATCACTGGCCTACACCTTTGGCTCGTGACGACACCATCCACTTGAATTCCGGGAAAGCTACGGGCTGGGATTCTTCTTACGCACAGCACCATTAGTTGTTCATGTGCTTTGACTTGATGCAAGAGTGCAAGATCATTCTCTTATGTGCTAGTAATATCTGTTAGTACCGTAGTATCGTTTTGATGCAAACAAATATAGATAGTGACTATTCTCTCTGGCTTTAAATGTTAATACCGTTAACTTCTAACACCATCTTCGACCATGTCTTATTAAAAAATATTCAAATATGTAAAATTATTAGTCATGTTTCAAATATCTTTTTAAAAATTAACAAAATACAGAATAATTAACCTATTTTTTAAAATAAGATGAGTATGAAGCTAGAAATTAACAATATCAATATTTTAAAATCGAGAAGAGTACATATAAACAAATCCAGGCCAACATGCTGATAGCAGCCGCTAGCCGGTCCCCATGCATGCACGACGAGGCCGACCAGGAAATTGTTCATGCATACGTATGGCCACCAACCACGATTTATATTCAAGAAGCCATCACTTGACAGAAACGCTCTACCATATTTTGATTTGGCCATATCCGTCCCATTTTCATTTTCTTAATTCGAAAGCCAGAGTACTAGTATAATGTTCCATGTTTTTTTTAAAAAAAAAAGAAACACGCTGTTCCAACAAGCATAGCATCCGTGACATTTTTCTGCTTGAGATTTGATGGTTAAAAAGCAACCTTAACTCTTGAGCATCTTGTTGTGGCATCTACATTTGGATATTGAGGCTGCAACAAGTCTAGCTGTGTGGCTTTCAATTTCCTTGAGGTTTAATAATGATAATTGCAAAAGATGAAGATCAAGATCAAGCTGATTTATACAGCGTGTTTAAATACTGTTGTTTCATAATATTCGAAACCTAGAATTTATATTTTTAAACAGCAGTAAGTCGCATTCAAACTCATCCATCCCCTAAAATGGGATCATGGGACAATAAGCTTGGTGTAAGAGGAAAACATGATCATTATTGCAAGGAATCTAAGCATCCATTGGTCTATGTGTTGAAAACTTTTTTGGGGTTAATTAATTAAATTCGACGTACTCATCACATGTGCACGCAAGGAAGCTGGAAATGTGTAGTCGAACATTCATATGATTCAAAGCAGGTGCGTGCATGCTTTGCTATGTGCGTGTTGGTTTGAGTTGAGATCGATATTTCAATCGAGAAGGAATGCGCATGAGCTATGTGCATCATTTCACATGGAAGGAGAAAACAAGGTTAGTTTACAGCTGTTGCTTTAGGAAGCTATCAAATCTAATAAAACATATTACAATGACTTAATAATTTGAAAAAAATAAATCCATGAAGCTTATGTTGGGACCCAACCAATTTTTTTAATAAAAAAATAAGACTATTCCTAAGGTGAGATGGATTCTTTTTGAGCTATTATACATCAACCGATTTCACTCGAAAGGTTCGAGCTGTGGGAAAACATTGGCAACATTTACACTTCAACACTCTCACCTGTATCTCCTCGAGGTCGCAAGCATGAAACAAAAAGCCGATATCAATTTATTTTAATAAACTAAACTAATCAAGATTTGAACTTTCAGATCCCTCTCCGATACTATATTGAGCTACTAGTATATACCTCAGGTAGGGAGAGGGCGAGAAATTTACTTCAACAACTATACTATACTCTACTGTGACTTCACATGTGCACAAATTATAATGGATGTGACTTCAACAATTATTTGTTGTAAAATTTTTATTTTAAAAATAAAGATCATAAGATGTTTTGCCTTGAATCTTGACTAGGCATTGAATGGTAAAAACACTAGCAAATTATAATGGATATATGAAATGACCTGCCCATCGACTTGACCCTCCGAGAAAACTATCAAACTGAGGCATCGCAATCCAACATGTTGGCTGCTGTCCATGATGCATGACTCTGAAATGGACACCACATTATTTTTTTTATGCGAGTCCGTCAATCAATTTTCCTACGGAGTACCTTTCTTAAAGCATGCATTGATAGGAACTCGCCTAGGATTGCATGTTCGATCACGTCCAAAGTGCCATGTTGTTGTTAAATATATAAAACTAATTCCAAGCCTGCACACATTATACGTACGACACGTATATGCATCCAAGCCCTTTCGGCGTGTTGTTTACTCAGTTTCATTACTAATTGAGCGCGAAAGCATCCATGAAAATTTAGGGGGATTTATAAATTAACTAGAAAATTTATGTGTGGATGAAACTAAAAGTCCGGATGCATGACAAGTATTTGGGGGTTGACAACGCTTGCGAATTGTTTTGACAAAACTACAGTGTGATTCAAACTTCTTAATTCATGTATCCTAAGAACGTACTCTGTGAGTTGCTTTGCCTTTAGATTGAACTTCGATCTAGAAATTCGATCCATCACATGTGAGCTCTAAGTCGTTGCTTCATAAGATTTAGATTCAACTACCGTGCTGCGTTAGATTCGATCCATCAAGTTGGTTTGGGTTTACCTACTTCCATACTTTATTAGATTCAACTCACTAGCCTTCACCTTTCATGATTACAGGTGGTTAGGGTGAGGTTATAGATTTTTCAGTATGAATTTGAGTTAAGGACAACTTTGATTAAAAAGAGGGAGGTAATGAGGATATCACTTAGTCTTTCGAAAAATAAAGAACGAAAAGTTGGATAATTCCCGAGGAGAATGATTGATTATGAATAGCATTATAGAAAACTGCAGACATATTAAACCAATCCAAAAACCCACCCAACCTAATAGTAACACTTCTCTGAGCCCGCAACGTCCGCAATAGTAGCATGCAGCAGCATGAGACAAATCAAAAGCGCACACATGTCAGCAGCGCCGTTCGCTGTCTCGCAACAAGTGGCCATGTGATTTGAGTGCGTTTGGTTGGAGGATAAGGTTGATGAGACCGTCCCATTTATGTTTTTATGGATTTGATGGGACAATCCAGTTTCTTGTTAGTTTGGCGGATGAGGCAGATTGGGATAAGGATAATTAAATTATTAATAATAAAATGAGGATAATTAGCGTAAAATTACATTTTCCACATACTAATTAATAAAAAAACTAGTATAATAAATTTAATATATAATATAATTAAAAATGATTAATCATTAAAAATTATATTCTAATTATGCACCAAATTGACAACAATAAATTATTAAAGATAATCTTATTTTTTATAAATATTAATAATAATAAAGTAAAAATAGTTAATACTACTTGTTTTACTAAGCCACGCTTAAACAAGTTGAACGGACTCATCCAACAAAATTTTCTAAATCACTGCATCCAGCATCTACAAGGAATGTTCTCTAAAGATGGATGACTTCGTCCAGCTGTCCGCTCACCAAACAACACAGAAAGCTGGATCCCATCCAGGTTCCTCCAGTGAACCAAACACATACTGTGATTAATACGCTTCCTTAATCTCTATCTGCCGGATCAGATGAACGAAGAATTATTCACGTGCCGGATCCGATGAACGAAGAATTATTCACGTCATTACGCTCCAGATCCAGCCCTGCATGCAGCCACCCCGAGGCTGCGCAGACGTAAGGTGACGCCGTAGGGCCATTTGTTCGTATTCATACAAGTTGCACAGTAATTTGTAATATTTTAAACGAAAATAATATCTTTTAGTTTTGGTCGGCACGCTGTATATGGCTGGGCTCTTGTGCGCTGTCATAGAACACTGTAGTAGAATATCACGAGCGTGCACCATAACCAAAGGAACCCTGCCGGCATGCAGTTTCCAAACATTAGATTATTGCGAATGCAGACAGCAGCCGCCACAAGTTTGTCGTGTCTTGACACATGCATAATGCAGCCTTTGTTCCCTAAACAACTGCATAATAGACTATTGAGGAGTAACATAGATCAGATCTAGAGGAATATGACTACGTACCAGCAAACACACTGGCGAAGCTACTTGGTGTCTCCCTGGTGCGCGGGCACCACGGTGCAAACAAAATTTCAGTTGTCATAATCAAGTTTTTACCATGTGCGCACAACGGTGGAAAAAAAAGGTGCACCACTGCCCAGCCCAAGTTACCACTCGGTGGCCCAAGGCCCCAAGCAACCACGGTCAACCAGCCTGCCGCATGGCCATATCTTGGAGGAAAACATTTAAGAGCCCAGCTATTAAGTTTTGGTCTGCAGGTTGGCTTCCACTGGAAGCTCCGCCGGCAACTGAGCACTTCACGCGGATGATGACGACACCGGCAAGGGATTGATCGCCGCAGACCTCGTCTTCCAGCACGCATGCAGAAATTGCTGCTGGTCAGCTTCTGGTCCGACACTCTTGAACGAGTATTTTCCCCCTCTCCATCTATCTTTTTTCCCTGGACTGCAAGTTGAAATACGTTAGTAGATTGTTATGCATAAAATTTCTTTCTCAATTTTACTTTCAGTCCAATTTCTTTGGAGCGAAATGAGTTAGTTTGGCATCACGTTGTTATTGATTCTTGTCATTCATTGCGATTTAAGAGCTAGGTTTTAATTTTGATGTTGTTGTCCAGATAATGGAAAGGTATTTCAAAAGAAAGGCACCAGATGGTCCTAGTAGTGATCAGCAAGATCTCAATTGGGAGGAAGAGATTCAATTTGACATAGAAAAAAGGAAAGAAATTGATAAGTATCATCCTAATCTTAGAGATGTGGTCAGAAGAAAGTACTTGCAAAATGGGCCTTGCCAACCCCGTACTTAATCTGTTCCCAACAATTGTGAAGGTGCTTGGAGTTGTAGAAAATGAAGATAGGGATGGGACAAATAGAGAGCAAGCTTGGGGCCTTCGTGTACTTTCAATCTTTTGCTTTTGTCTTTTATTTGCATCTCATGATGACTGTATTGGCAATCACAAACACCCTGTCAACTGCATTACAACGGAAAGATCAAGATGCTATCAATTGTGCGAGAGCAACTAGAAGCAGTTTGGATGAACTTAGAAGAGAGGGATGGGATAAAGTTCTAGCTGAAGTGTATGCATTTTGTGATAAACATGGCATTGCCAAGCTGTATATGGATGATGCATATATTGATCCAAGGAATGTAAGAAAAAGAACTGGAGTTACCAATAGACATCATTTTCACGTGGAGTGCTTTAATGACGTTATTGATTGGCTACTTTTAAGAACTTGATAGTCGCTTCAATGAGACTACCTCTCAGTTGCTTGTTTGTTCAGTTGCTCTAAATCCAAGAGATAAATTCCGTGATTTTAATGTTGAGAGGTTGATAAGCCTAGCTAAATTATATCCAAGTGATTTTGATTCCAGTGATATAAGAGAATTTGACTGCATTCTTCCTCTTTACATAACTGATGTAAGGGGAGATGAAAGATTCTCCAACTTAGAAAATAGTGCTGAGCTTTCCAAAAAAAATGGTGGAGACAAATAAACATCAGTGCTATCCTTTAGTTTATCGACTTGTAAAGTTAGTACTTGTCTTGCCTGTTGCTGCTGCCACTGTAGAGAGAATCTTCTCGGCCATGAAGATCTTGAAAACTTATTTGCGGAATCGCATTGGTGATGAATACACAAGTCATAGCCTTATTTGCTATGTTGAGAAAGAAGAGATGGAGAAAGTTACAAATGATATTGTGGTTCATCGCTTTAGGGATATGGGTGAACGCAAATATTAAAACTTAATGGATCTATTTTATTTGACCTTTTCTATTATGTTTCATGTATAAAATAAATTCATTTTTATTTAAAATCTTCTACAGGTTTTGAGTGTGGCTGCTTCATTTTGCTCATGAACTACGCCTAGTTCATTATTTTGACTTTTGTCTTCTTTTACTTCCTATTTAGTAAATGTTTATATATTGTTAACACTTCATGACTTCTTAGTGAGCTTGTAAGTGTGAACTCGGGTGTTCGGAGCTCTAGCTTCGCCACTGAGCAAACAGTGTGATTAGTCCTGCTGATTTGGTTAGTTTAAAAGGCCTGCTAGCTATATACTGTTCTGGAATGGGACGGCTCACCTGATCGTACAGCTTGCATGCAGCTGTGTGTCCTCATCCAAATGCATACCAAGCTGGGGCTGCCAAGGAGCATCTTTGTCGAACATGTCCAACGTTTGGACGCTCCAAAGAGATACTGCTTACTGGATGGTAAGGAGACTCCATTAACATCAACACTCAACCAGGTTTCTGTCTCTCTCCCATCATATCCTCTCTCTCTCTCTCTCTCTCTCTCTCTCTCTCTCTCTCTCCCCCTAGTGGCGCTAGAAGATTAGATTGTTACTCTGTGTAAGTGAAAATAAGCAAAAAGCATGATCTAATTAAAAGACAAATCTTAACGGTGTACAAGTTGCACTAAGCTTTAAGGTAGGTTAAAAACCTCGCATATGTACATGTCCTTGCGCTTTAGCTTAAAAACCGAAGGTGCCCAAAGCAACTTGGCTCTCAGGTTGTGTTTTTTGTCTTTTCCTCGTAGCAGGGCCGTTGATCAGCAGGGGCAAGCTGGGCAACGGCACAGCCCCCCCCCCCCCCCCCCCGGGAAAAAATATTGGGCCCCACTTGCTAACACTTTCCTTCACTTCTAACCTCAAAAATGGTATGATCTTGGTCTATGATCATTTTCCTCACTTCTTGATCCCCGATTCATCACCGGAGAAGGGCATATGAACTCTCTATTTTTTTTTTCTTTCTCTCTCTTCACCGTGCTCTGTTCGAGTCTGACGTGAGGAGGAAGATGATTGAACAGTGCTGGCGTGTGGGCTGGGCCTTAGTGGGCTAAGCTGGACAAGTATAGAAGGCCTCTTCTTTTTATTAATTATAGGTTTTAATATGTCCAAATTACAACTTAAAAAATCAAGTTTTTAAACAATGGCAAAAAATCAGATGCAAATGGTCTATTTCTTACTTTTTCCTACTATCAGAATCTGAATCAATAAAGATTGTCAAACAGTTTCTGAAGAAATAAAGACAGATATATCATGAATAAACCTCAAATTATCTTTAGAAAATAAAAAAAATTGATGATATTATTATGATAAGTAATATTTTTTATTATGTGAATGTTAAAATTTTAGGGCCCCACTTTATACTTTGCACCAGGGCCTCAAATTCTCAAAACGGCCCTGCTCTTAGGGTGCGCATGGGAATAACACTATGCATGGTACATGGAATCATGCATGGAATGGTCCAGTGCCATAACCATCAAATTGATGCTCATCGCTTTCGTCACCAGATTAATGCAGCAGCTAGATGACAGAAGCAGGTGTCTTAATTTGGTCTTGATTAACTCTGTGTCTGTGATCATCTATTGTATTACTTCCTCGTCTTGCTATGTGTCGTTAATGAGAGTGTTCTTCAACAAATAACC
>BCLG01003430.1:36470-48786 GCA_001602295.1 Zoysia matrella
ACGCGCGCCTTCGCCGCGGCCCCGCCCCGCCGCCGCCGAGCACCACCATCCCGCTCGCGCGCCCGGCAGGCGGCCCCTCTCTCTCTCCCTCCCCCACCAACCGCCCTCCCAACTCGTACTCACCACTGCTACTACTACTATCAGCAGCGGTGGGAGGGAGCCGGCCGATCCGCGTGGGCGCCGACGGCGTTTATGGGAAAGAAGAGATCAGCGAGCTGTCCGACTCAACGAAATTAAAAAAAAAAGATTTTTTAATCGGAGCTGGGGGCCGCGGCATCGGGCTTTGCGGTGGGAAGAAGAAATCGAGGGGGACGACGAGCGGACGCGTGCGGTGGTAGGCACGACGTGAGCATTTGGCGCATTCTTCAGTGGGTGGTAAGTCGCGGGTCGTAACCTTCATCCACGGCGATTAATTAACCGATTAATCAATTAGTTAGCCTTTCCATTGCCCAGCCACCCCAGCCACAGGGAAGGACCGACAAGTGCTCCCAAGGGGTAGCCGCCACACCCCCTTAACTTTGACTTCGCATGATTATTTTTAATAAATTATATGTAGCACATAAAAATAAAACCGGTACTCCATATGGTTGTTTTAATCGAAATCGATAACACTGGGACAACTTTTCGTAATATAAAAATCAAAATAAAATTTTCAAACATCATCAATCAAAATCAATATTTTTTAAGTAAATAATGTAATGAAGATAAAATAAAACATTAGAAAAGCTTTATCAAAGTAAAAAAAAAACATATTTTTAACATCGCAAAGTAATAAAAACAGATAGTACAAGAGTAGTTCTACTCAATCTATTTCCACATTGCTTATAAATATCCCAAGGTAGGAATTGGGAATCGCTAAATATCACATCAGTACTTTGCGGCTTCAAGAGTTGAACATTAATTAACAACTCAGGTTTACTTCCAAAACTATAAGTTAAGAAAATGCATGCAATTTAAATCCTACTAACACTTATAATTAGTTTGAACTAAATTTACAGTTGATTAATTTAGACAACATATGGGTTGTTAGTTTAGTTTGGTAGAAATGATGTAATAAAATATGAGTTGTACAAACAAAAAAAACTTGACTCTTTTTATTAATAGAAAATTAGATCTATTCTATAACACTGAAATATAGTTTGATCAAATAATCAGTATATTCGAGCTCACTAAAATACTTACACCTCGCAGTTTTTAAGTTATTGTCATTGAACTAGAATTATTCTAATGACAATAATTTACGAACAAATGGAGTGGTATATGTTAGTATTAGGCGGTCCCAAAAATAATCTGTCAAAGTTACATGTTGATATCTGAAAACAAAGGGGTCTTAAACTACTGAAATAACAGGTGTCAATTATACTACTGAATTAACGTTTCATAGACCAGTTTTGTTACCATCAGATAGATATTTGGGGGGCTCGTTTCCACCGCGTCTGTTGCTTCATGCATGTAAGCAGATCAGCAAGTCGTTAAACAAGTGTCAAGTGTGCCTCGTGACCCCGCGTTGCATGGTGGTGGCTGCGATTTCAAGACGAAGCTTCGGACTCTGATACAGGCTTGTACTTTGCTTGCTTGTTTGATAATCTTCCCGATCTTCTTGCCCCCATCTTCCGGTGATGTGAAGTTGCATCTACAAGTCACTGTCTCCGTTGATTTCGTAACGGAAACCGATGGCTACCTGTAGTAGTGTAGGTTCAGATAGAGGATCGTATGTGTGACGTGTCATCTTAAAAAATATTACTGCTTACCTTTGTTTTATAAAAAATCTATTTTTGAGTTTGATTGACTGTGTTTTTTTTTTTTTTTGCTTTGACTAAAAATTTATATAAATTTGATAAAATTTAATAACATAAAATTTACATCTTTAAATTTACTTATAAAAAATATGTTCATAATATGTAATTTATGTATTCATAAAGAGTACTAAGTTTTTAAAAATTATTGGTCAAAGAGAAGAATAAAGCACAGTCAAATAAATCTAAAAATAGATTTTTTTTAAGACAGAGAGAGTAGAGGCTAGTTAAGTACAAGCTATTATAATTTTTTAAGCTTAAAAATATACCATATATTACTACACGATGGATTAGCACACAATATGGCACATTTGGACTAGTGTGAACGTTTATGCATATCGCACAAGGGCAACAATGAGCAAAAGGTGACATGTGCTCCCACTATTTTTAAATTATTATTATTATTAGAACGACAACTCTAATTTATTTTTTGAACTTGAATTGTTATGATAACAGCAACAATGAAATAGAAGTATTTAGCGGTCCTCGAACAATGTCACTAAGACTTTTGACGTAGAAGTAAATGCTTCGTGCGTGCACAACATTTATACGTGAGGCGAGGCAATTCATTGGAGTCCTTGGCAAGACAATTTTATCGATCACTGAAGAGACCGGTAATCAGGAACACGTATCTAAATCAGAGTGAGCTCTTGAGCAGCGAGTATTAATTACTAGTACAATCCTAATCAAACGCCGCAAACATAAGTATCAGTGACGCTGATCTGCCTAACACCAAGGCGTTTAGAATCCAGTCTCAGATTTGCTACGGCCTTGCAGACCACAAGATTTACAATGTGGAGTAGTCATTATAAAACTTTGGTTTATAAATATTTCAAGAGTTGTCTTGTTCAAAGGGGAAAAAAAGTTAAATTATAATTGCAGTTTGAATGCGAATGCGAGGACAACTGCACTAGGAACAGGAAAGGAAGTGGTTGCGATCGACGGCCCGCTCTCCTTATTCCAGCTGACTATAACTTGGCCGGCGAGAAGATGATATGTACAAATGAACTGAGCACAACCTTCAATATTTACAAGATATGATCAGCATGCAGTTTCAGGTTGCCGAGGTCCGGTACAGAGGGATGTTGTTGGCCTTAAGAAACCGAAAATATTCCTTCTGAGTCATTTGTCCTCCATTGACTTGGTCAAAGATACACCTGTAGAAGCTGAACATGACAAACTTTACACTGTTAGGCGCCATTTGGAATGCAAAAATTTCACAGGAATTTTGCAGAAATTTCACATGAATCAGTTCAATTTCACAGGAAAAAAAGCAAGGGAGAAAATCCTCCGTTCCAAACGGGGCCTTAGTGAAATCAGCAATTCTTTCTGCGGATGGAGAAGCTGCTGAGACACAATAGAGAGAAACTAAATTCAACAAATAGATTATGGAACCAGATAACAAGCTTAAATTATTCCGAGTAAATCTGCCAGATGGTCAAACCGACATATTCCCTACTGAACAGTTCTATGTGTATTAGTGTAAGAGTCAACTGTTGTTTCAATGGACTGACATATTTTTTCCTTCGCTAAATATGAGCCAGTTGCGATGACATCCTGAAGTGAGAACTGAATATGACTTGACAGTAATTCATTGCATAACAAGAGCTCTACCTATTCCACCTCAGTTACTCATTTTAACATGCAAACTTCACAAACAAGACACGTGTAATGTGACAAGGCCATAATTTAGTGGGTCCAAAGAAGATAAGGTTCCTAGTTTTATATTTCATCTTACTGAACTCAGATGGAACGAAGGATTCGGCAAAAGAAAAAAAAAAGCATAAAACAACAAGCAATGATCTTCTCAGAATATAAAATTTAATCTGTCAAGGCCAGTACCTGCCATCCAGGCCAACCATCATTACAGTGTTCTGAGCACCAAAGGCTACTATGTAGCGCGTAACTTCTGGTAAATGGAATTGAGCAAATGACCACTCTGAACTGAAATACTTTGGAAGAATCCCTGAAGATTTCAACGAAGATAAGCTAGTAATAAGTTTTCTATGACATTAGCGTGATACTCTCTGAACAAAACAAAATGAGACAATAAGAGATAACCAATATTCATTAGTACGAAATCACAAAGCTTATTTGACAACTCTGCTTTGAGAATGTACAACAATACATGTGCTTCAGATAAAACAAAGTACCCTGTTGTATAATTTTATGCCTCAAAGACCAGAGACCAATACCCCAAAAAATGGTCCAAGAAGTTGACCTTTTCTATTTCCAGGAAACAAAACAGGTTACATAACCAAATTGTTATTTATAAGCAGCTGTGGAGTCGCACTAGTTGCTAAGAACATTACAACCAGTGGGAGTATTTTGTTTGCTAACAATAAGATTTGAATGGCTCCCCTATATCAGATACTGAATGACTGGACTGGACCATATCAGGCATATGCTATATCATGTACTGAATGCGTAAATCATATCAGGCAAGATGCTAGTGGATACACTCTAATGTTTCACTAATAGTGAGAGGGAGCAAGGGTGAATGCTCCCTGAGACCCTGAGTGTACATGACCAAATAACATGAGGGCAATGTAATGTAATGAGATTACAAACATGCAGCATACACATAAACAAAATAGATAATAGTCATAAAAGCAAAGGCCAGTTCCACGAAGAGCACTCAATCATGCATCTCAAGTGTACAAAGTATCCAGGATCATAAGCATGGCTGCATGCCTCCAAATTGGCATTCGCAAAAATAATAGCATCAAAAATCTATGTGACTGAAGGTAAAGATCATTTACTAAAATAAACTAAACTACAGATTGGCAACCCATTGTAGTGGTATTGATTTTAATGCTAATAGCAGGACAAATTCCAGTAATATCATTCGGGATAAAGAAACCAAGAACAAATGCAAACCACAGAATTACCTCTCATGAATGATAACGATGAACTCGCATTAGATCCGGTGTTTGTTTGAACAAGAGAATCAATAGAAGTGGAAGAGTTCTGGTGATCCATCCGTGGACCTTCAAGAGTGTGTTGCTCATTACTGCTTGAATCCTCCCCAGCAACTCTGACTCTGAGAGAGAAAATATGAACAGTTCCTTTGTCGCTGGACACAGCCAACCACTGCACATTGGGTGATAGTGCGATGCTATATATTTCTGCTCTGTCAAGCCCTCTGCGTACCTACATGTAATTTAGATTTAGACAAACACAGCAATACGGGCTCATGCTATCCATCCATCAAATAGTCCTACAATGACTTAAGAGACACACATAAAGGGATCAACTAAGATTTAAATGTACAGAGGAAATGAAAATATTGATCACCTCTTGCAAGCGAGTGCCATCCATCGTGTTGAATATTCTGATTAAAGTACCCTTCATGCTTGCTGTTGCCAGTAGTAGACCATCCATAGTTAAGGCCATGCAAGAAATGTGCGAGTCATGAGCTGTAATCATCCTTGTAACCTTCAGCCCAAAATGCTCTACACGAACATGCCCCTGGTGCACCCCAAGGCAGGCCAATACAGAAGTATTGGTATGATGAGAGAGGCAGCACAACCCTTTGGGGTTAGAAATGGTGTCAATCTGATGAAGCAGCTTCAAATCTGTGAAGTTGTAAACATATATCTTCCTCTCAAGAACAATCACAATATAGTCCTTTCCAAGTTTCACAGCTCGAATATCAGAGCGAAAGGCAAACTCCCCGATGCAACGGCTCTGGTGATCATCCCAGATCATCACCTTGTTTGGCGGATACGTCACATTGGAGCCACCGCCTACAAGAGCGAGGATGTTGCAACGAAACAGCATCTCAACAATTCCAAACCCACCACTTTTCAGATCCCTCCTGAAGGTCTCCTTAAAAGGGTCACAGTTGAAGATCCTGAACCCGTTACTGGTGCCAGCAGAGAAGCAACCGTAGTCCTGATTCCAAGCTACCGACAAAAGCCTGACATCCTGATCATCATCACGACCTGATTCAGGCTGGTTTGTAGGTGCAGACGACGGCCAGGTGTGAGGCGGCTCGAATGTCTTGCCTGGGGGATGTAAACCCCGGGATGTGGAAACTTGTGAGCTCATGAGGATGGTTTGGCCGAATTAAGTAACTGCGAATGCAATTAGCTCAGGCAATGAACACTTATGTGGATCCTGAAGTAAATAGAAAAAATCAGTTGCAGCCATAGTTAAATGAAATTGCATCGACTTTATGAAGCACATCATCCAATCAAGCATCAAACTGTGGACACAATGACGACAATCATCAGACTGTTGAACCTAGTGCATGCTCTGGTATTCAAAATTTAGAGTTTAGCAGAAAAAAGCCGGCAAAGCCAGCACGACAGAATGACCTGCCTTGCTCGTGACTGAGCACTAACGAGAGGGCTATTGATCCCCTCAACAAGTATCGGAAATAAACTAACCAAATAAAATCCACGATTACGGGAGACGGAGAAAGGAATTGGATTCGCGAGCCGCCCAGGTTTCCTCGCCGACCAGAGAAGGAACCGATCTGAACCCCGATTCACCTCCGTTCGACGACAGACCAGCGGGTGAGCAGGGCGCGGACGTGGGAAGGGAGGGAGAATGCAGCGACAGCGGATCAGCGCTGAGGCTGCGCGGCGGGCGGCGGAGGAACCCACACAGGTCGGGGTAAGGGATCCGCGATCGATCGCCGCGGAAGGTACGGGAAGATTCGATCCCCTCCGCCGGATCATCAGGCTAGGTCATGGCGAGGGAGGAAGAGGGCGTGCGTTACCTTAGGTCGCGCGGACGCTGGAGGACGACGGGCTCGGCAAGCTACGGGGAAGGAAAGGCGGCGGTGGTGGTACAAGTGTTCGTCTTCCGCCGGAAGCCCGGGCCCCCGCCCCCGGACACCGGATACGTGCGCCCCCGATTAACCTCCTCCGAGCAAATCCCGCCGCGAAATCGTCGTTTTCGAGACTGGTTCTGTTCAGCTGTTGTCATCACGGGTCCGTTCCGTTCTCTCGCTGGGTGCGTGACGGGAGATTTTTGCAATAAATGGGTTTCGCAAAAATTGCATTTCAATGTTAGCCTTCGCTTGAATACTATTATAATAATTTATGGTACTTTCTTTTACCACTGGTTAGATGTTAAACATAATTATCATTTCTTAACAGTATTTTATATAAGGAAAAGACTAATATGCCCTTCCACATTTTAACAGAGTCCATTCCTCATTTCGTTCGGTCACAGGCGCACGCGAGCTCGGGTCAGGCGACTCGGGCCTCGGTTCTCCTCGACGGCGCGCCGCCCGGCCGTGATGGCTCCTCATCGGCGCGCCGCTGGCTTCGAGCCCTCCACGCCGGCACGCTGCTTCCCTCCGGCCAGCTTCGTCCCCGCGACCAGCTGCCTTCCGCCGGCGACGAGGACGAGGATGATGTGGTCGAGTTGGAGGTCCCGGCATCGGCGCCGGCGTCGGATTGGTTCGTCTTCGGAGGCGCAGCCAAGGCAGCGCCCCTGGTTTCCGTCTTACAGATGGTGAGAACCGCATCAAAGCCTTACCTTTCTTTCTTTCTTTTCTTTTTTTTTTTTGTCGTGAACTCTATTTTTTTTAGAACGACGAATGTTTCCAGTAGCAATGCAAAAAATTACCTTTTGGTTTAGCCAATGGACTGTGTTAAGCTGCATAGGGCATCGCTGGCTGGACTGAATTTTAGTCTTGGAATCTACTCTTCTATCTGCAGTGATCTTAGCTAGAAAGTCTGAAATTTGTTACTATTTATTAGCTCGTCTAATTGGCTCCGTGCATTCCAAATGCTTTCTATTTTCCTGGATTTGTGTCCTAAAGATATCGCTATTGCATTTGTGTCTTTAAAGTAATCTTGAAACTGGACTGGTCGTAATTGATTTAGAACATTTACCGCCATGTTCTAACTGTATTGCAGCAATTTGTTTCACTGGTATTGTTTCTCAGAAGTATTAGTGTGTTCTTTAAATACACAGAAACATCACATACCTTTCTGTATTCCTGTTTTTAAGTATCTTTCTAAGAATTTTAATTGCTTTCTATTCACTATGCAGAAAAAGGAAATAAAAGAGAAATACTACAGGACCAACTCTATACCGGTCGGCTAGCTGGCAAAGCCGACCGGTTAGCCGGATTTGCTACAGTGCCAACTCTATATTGGACTGGATTGGTTTGGTCGAAAACCGCGAAAACCGGTCGGTTTTCACCACTTTCTAAAACCCTGCTAGGCGAGCCGTGAGGAAGATTACTCCAAGAAAAGCGTCGAAACCTTGAATTAGTGCTGTTTAACTTTTGTCTAGGATTTTAGGATGTTGCTGTTTTGTAAGGTTCTATTGGTGGGTATGTCAACGTATAAAACATGTCTTTGATGATTAAATGTGATTGTTTATGTATGCTTAAATGTGGCTGTTTATGGATGCTATCTGAAAATTATATTGTGTATCGTATGAGAGAGAGATGAGGGACATTTATCTGTCTGGAGCTGTTCTATGGTGAAAAAATTCACTGACCGGAGCTGTCCGGTGGTGAAAAAATGGACTGGTTCTTAAAGAGAGACGTGAGGGGTAGTTTTGTCCGTAAAATCTCGCGTGACGGCGCGGCCAAGCCAGGTGGGCCCCGCATCCCGCGGCCGGACTGGACGCACGGGCCGGCACGGGACGAGGCCGATTCCAGTTCAACTGCACGGGTTTCCCTGGTATACTCTTTTTTTTTTTGTTAGGATTTCCCCGGTATAATTGGAAAACCATGGCGTCCACCTCCAGATGCTTCGAAACATTCGTTTCCGTTTACCGCGCTTTTATTTGTTCTGTGGAATTCATTTGAGGTCACTCTGTGGAAGGAACTCACCGTACGTTACGCACACTGGAAGCATTGCGACGGGATTCGAAAGAGAAGTTCCATACATGTGAGGCTACAAATTAACGCCTCCATATGATCATTAGTTCAAATTTGAACGAAGAAACTAGAGATGGTAGTACAGTTCCGTGCGGATGAGCGTGTAGCTCCGTGGTAAGGTCGCTCGGTGAGCACCTTATCGGCCTGAGTTCGAGGCCGATCAGGCTTCTGCACCGGGGTAAAATCCCCCTTTCAAAAAACACAGTTCCATTTCATTCGCAAGGATTAGAATAGAGGAAGAGAAGCTTGTGTGTTACCAGTCTGCGAGAAGAGCACAGAACCATTCATCGCCATACCCTTCAGGTACCGCTGAATATTCTTTGAGAAGATTTTTTTTTAATAAAATGAATTGTCAAAGTTAAATTTAAAAATCAACTGCGACATCAATTAAATAACGAAGAGAGTATGTACTCACAATTTCTATTTATAAGGTGTAAAGATCAGATAACATTCTCAGGTGACCTAGCATCCCGCGAAAGCCTATACAAGGGAACCCTTCATAATATTCACAGACACATGCTCATGTACCCATCACCACCTTCGGCTGGAAACCATCTGTAGAACGAACCCTCTCAGCACCGGACCGGGCCGCTCTGCTCGCTGAACGCGAACAGCAACACACGCACACATCACTAACATCTGCACAGAGTAGAACACCGCAACTTCCGGCTCTTCTAAGTTGGTTGTCTAAAACAGCTGGAAGAAGAGGCTTGTTGAACCATCACCGAACGACCGGAGGTCTGCTGGCTTCACCAATGCCCTGCACAGCGGGCATGTCCGCTCCCTCTCAAACCTGCAACCAGAATGTTAACATGTAACAAAGATATACTCATCGTAGGGATAATGTTAGGACAAACTTGGGGGCAGAGCACCATCCAAGTTCATTTGATTTAGTTCAAATCTGGACAGAAACCTTATCAGAGTATCAGAAGGAATGCAGGTAGTCTAGCTTAGGTGCTATGATTCATTTTTTTTTAAATACATGAAAATAATAAGGATAAACCATATGGTAGCAAGCATGTGGGGAGCATGTAAATTACCATTCAGATACACAGTCTTCACAAAAGATATGTTTGCAGCACAAAAGAATGGGAACATGCATCTTCTCTTGGCATATTGCACACATATCTCCAGCAGCAATAACCTGAATGTATACAGAGACAACAAAAAAAAAAAGGCAAGCATGTGTCAAATGATCTACTGTAAGTGTGGATTGCACACTTCAAGATATTTCAGTACAGAAGGCATTTTGTGACAACATACAACTGAAAAGTGCGAAAAATGTATCAGCTACCTGCTCGCTCGTTGCGTATGAACCATAATGGAAGTCTTTAAGTGACAACGCTCTCACTACTGTCAAAAATGATTGAACCTGACAGAGAGAAATGCCGAGTGTTAGAAAGCATCCACTCAATAAAACTTCTGAAAATGAAATACGCAAAGGTATAGCACCTTTTCTACAACAGATGTCAACTTGAAAGTGAGATACAAGCCAGTGGTTAGAGAAGAAAATAAGCTTCCATACTCCTTGTTCAGAAAAAAGCGGTACCACACAGGAGTAGGCAATAATGCTCGGTATAAAAGTAGAAAATATTCCACAATTGTCAACATTTGACCCTGAAAAGAAAAGGAAAAAATGGTTACAGCTTCCTGAAAATGTGATTATGAAGAAATAACAGCAATAAACCAGGAGCTATCAAGGAGAATCGGCAGGACATATCAGGCGTCAAAAATAGGTTAGCAAATGTAGAGTGGGTTACCTGCCTACGGTAGCTATGGCCTCTACTGTTTTTATAGTACATGAGAAGTAAGCATTTGAGGACCATAGCAGTTTGGCGTACCATTGTATCTGCACACGATTAGAAGGAACACCCATAATCAACAGCAATGCAAGGAAAGTATCACCTTTAACACAGTATTGTCGTATCGTAGATGAGTGAAAATTGAATGACCGTGATGTTGAAATAGTATAAGGGACAGATTGCCCACTTACTACCTATAAAACCACCTAACTTATTATGATTTTTGACTTTGGCTAGTGCTAACTGTATCACATTGCAACCATGGAATAGATAGTGAATAAAAAAAATTCAGCACCACAGGAGAATAGAAAGTACCATTCACCAAGATGATGAAAATTGCATGCCAAAATGGTGGTATTTCTTTTGGGGGAAGCATCATGAGAGGTCTTATGAGGTCCCCATTCTTGTAACACCAATAAAATCCAAATACATGAACAACAAATAATATTGTAATCCCGACAAGGACTGGAAGTTTTCTCTCCCTCTGCATTATGTGGAACAAGTGGGTCAAAATTAGCAAAATTGTAATGTGAAAACAAATAAGCACCAAATGCCAATAACAGAGAGCATCATCATAAAAAGATCAAAAGCTACTAAGTGGGCTTTTAGAACATAACAACATGAAGATACTAGAAACTCCCTATGCAAAAGGAGCTTATAATAAATTTCAGAAAATTGTTAACTGCTGCAGAGAAGATCAAACAAAAGTCAGAACAAGAGTCTGCTACAGTTTGTTCACACAAACACAGTCCTAGTAATCGTTGGGCAGAGGAACAAGATTGTAATCATTCGAGAAATCCACCAAATTGGCGTGTTTTACCCTGAAAACACAGCATAGACCTTGTGATTGCTTACACGCATAACAGTTCTATAATGGCTTAGTAGTTAAAATAAAAAGTACATCTCAACTCCTGTGACAACAGTGATTCGGCAAAATAAATAAAACACCACTGCCACATTTATTTTAAGATTAGTTGATAACTGCATTAAGAATACTTCCATGTTTAGACAACTCAAATATTTGCATCATAATGTGTAACCAGTTTAACTCTAGGCAGAGCACTGGCAATGAAGGAAACAAGAATCCTTTAATGGCACTGTATTAACTATCAGAAAATTAATGCCATCCAAGATAATGAAACATCCTTAGAGAAACGGTAGATAATGAACACTTTGTAATCAGTTCGGTTGTCACATGCAGATGTAGTAAAATTACACCAAAAATTCAACAAACCTTCAAAGCAGTCTGCTTGCGCAGGATATCATTGGACTTGAACATCACAGCAGCAATCCAAATCGTCACAAAGAAACCTGTGCAGTGCAATCCAAAACAAACTTAATCAGCACTAACATTTCATCTGAATTCACAAATAAAGAAAAAGGATGTAAGCATAAGGCATGTGATGCCATCAGTTTTGTACTGTTGAAATGTCAGAGAGCTGAGCTCTACCTTGCAAGTGCTGCCTGATGAAGACGACGAGTAGCAGCAGGGAGAAGGGCAGTATCTGCTCCACCCACCTCGCGACCTGCTGTATGTCGTACCTCTGGTACGACGAGGAGGATTCGCTCCCGCCCTCCCCGCCGCTTGCGGCCGGAGCAGGCTCGGCTGGTTGCGCCCTCGTTGCGTGCCCCTCCTCCTCCTGCTGCTGCTCCTCCACGATCATATCCTCAGCCCTCTCAGACGCTGTTGCCCCCGTCTCGCCGGACCCGACAATCCGGATCGACACCTCGCCCGCCCCGGTCCCTGCCTGCCGCGTCCCGCCGCCGGGGTCGGGGCGGAGGACGCCGGAGTACTCGAGAAGCGCGGTGAGCGGCGCCTGGATGAAGCTGGAGGCCGAGAAGTGCACGCCGAACCTCCTCGC
>BCLG01003431.1:0-22280 GCA_001602295.1 Zoysia matrella
GATATATCAGCTAGATTTCAGATTTAATTAATGCACTTGGTATCTGGCTCCTGAAACCATCTTGCACTACAGTGCATCAGACCCTAGATTAATGTTACCTTTTTTAATCAGAACATAACTTCTCTATGCAAAAACTACATATGATTGATACAATTTTTACAAGACTCGTAATAAACCAGGCAATTGCCTAGGCTCCATGAAAAGATGTTTAACTGTGCACTTATGAACTGCCAGATTATCCATTACAAGAAAATATTTGGTAACAAGTTATTACTAGACGAGTTCTGATTGATAAATTCTATTGAAATGCTGCATCAATTTCGATGCACAATTTAAGCATGTTTGTCTACATGGTAGTAAAAATGCTGGTAAGATACTAAAAATTGAAAGTAGGGTGGTCAGTACTTTACCCATAACCAGGCAAGTCAACAAGATACCAACTGTCATTGACTTTGAAATGATTGATACACTGGGTCTTCCCTGCAATGACAAAAATAATAATGAAGATCAGTGATATCAAAAAAAAAAAATAATCCTCCAGTTTTTAGCTATCACCCTAATTAGACAGTCCATGATTCAACCCACTTTCATCATGACTTCACGGACTCTGAACGTAGCTACAATCAACAAATCAGTCTACTGGTAACCGAAAATCGTATGTTAATTATCAATTCCTATAACACAATAGGCAGAACCAAACAAAGACACAACCCTCTGAAAGCTAAAGCATAACCTACCAGGCTTTTTAGAGGTAAGCGCGAGACGCTTGCGGCGGACGAGGGAATTAAGCAGCGACGACTTGCCGACGTTGGACCTGCCTACGAGCGCAAACTCCGGAAGCCCGTCCTTGGGGCAGTCTTCGGGGCGGACACTGCTCTTCACGAAATCCGCGTTGACCACCTGCGCGTTGCCGCGCGCGTAGGGTCCAAGCACGATGTTGGAGCCCTTGAGCACCCGCGCGCTCACGGACTCCTCGTCCCCCGCATCCACGCTCGCCCCCGGCGGCACGAAAAGGCGGTCGAGCGGGAGCTGGACCTGCACGTCCTCGCGGGGAGCCTCGGAGTCGGAGTGGTCGATGGGCTGGGGCACCGCGATATGGGAGAGCGCCGAGGTGCGGGGCGAGATGGAGATGCGGTGCGGCAAATGAGAAGGGCGAAGGAGACTGGAGGGGGAGTTATAGTTGGAAGGGAGGAGTACGAGGCGAGGGAGGAGGCGGTTGTGGAGGAGCATGGCCGCCGCCGCCGCCGCCGGTCTGGGTTTTTGGAGGTGGGGGAGAATTGTGCCGCGGGGTTTGGGAGGAACGGAGAGCGGAGCGTAAGAGCACGGGGAGTGGATTGGGTGGGCCCGGAAGGGTGATGTTGGACGTGAACCGTCCGATCGAAATGAAGAACCTTGTCAGAGTTTTATGTACTAGTAACTGATTTTAAAATAGAATTAAAAAATGTTGATTGCTAACATTAATTTTGATTATTTGTTTTATTAAAAAATTTGTTTAAATGTATAAAAATTTAAGTTGTGATTAAAAACTCTAATGATAAATTTATAAAAAAATTAATTAAAATAAATAGTCAAAATTAATATTAAAAATCAACAATAATTTGAGAATGGAAGGTGTATATTTGTCTTTGAAAAAGTGACTCATTGGTTTTTTTTTTAAATTATTTCTTAAAATGAGAGGCTGAAAAAAATAAATTTTCTAGATCAATAATCTCCATATCATCAATAGAGTTTTTTAGCCCATACACAAAGCAAAGCTACCCTTTTTTTTATTAAAAAAATTGTTCAAATAATGTAAAATTTTGTTATTATTTGATTTATCATTAGTGAAATTTAAATCACGATTAATAATTTTATATATTAAAATAAATTTTTTAATAAAATAAATAGTCAAAATTGATGTTAAAAATCAACGGTGTCAATAATTTAATTAAAACCGAAGAGAGTATAATCGAAACAACATCAAATACGAAACGAAGTAGTACTCATCAAATACGCCACAAGCTAAAGCATATAGTCGGAACAACTTAAATACAGTATTTATTACTGTTAATCACACCGTTAACCCGCAAACGTTTGATGACCCATCGGCCTTTTATTACTGTTAATCACACCGTTAACCCGCAAACGTTTGATGACCCATCGGCCTCCGCAGCTGGCTTCGACCTAGCCTACAGCTTGTCAGCTTGATGGCGGCCGTCCACCGCCACGACGCCACGCACTTCCGTTTTGCGAATAACAGAACAGCGAAATGGGCCATCGCGCCGAGCCGGCAAATAAAACTACAGTATTAAAAGTCAAACTAACACGTCGATAAAACTTTCGCGCGCGTCGTCATTTCATCCGACAACCACGTAATCCACGGCCCACAGCCCCGCACCGCCGCCCGGTTTGTTTCTTCCGTCTTGCCGAGCGCAAAACCAGCAGGCCGGCACCGCACCACTCGTGCTTCCCGGCTCGGCGCTTCTCGCGTCCGCAGCTAAAGCCGAAACCCAACGCGCGGCGCCCGCGCGGCCTCCCTCTTTTTTTAAAAAAAAATCATGTAACATCGAGTATAATATTATTTAATTAATACTTATATTAATTATACATAGTATCATATAAACTAAATTTAATACTTATATTAATTATTTTTTTCGCTCTTTTTATACCACACCGTCGCCCCGCGACACCCGCGGACACCAACCCAATTAGCCGTAGTCCCTTCAAAACCGCCGCGTCCGGCGGCCGGACCTGCCTCGGCGCATGCAGCGAGACGCGGCCGCCGCCGAGCCCATGGTGGCCGGCGCGTTGCCGCTGGCACCGATCGCCGTGGTCGCGACGGACGCGGTGGTCATCGACGTCGTCGATAGGGCGCCGCGGCCGGCGGAGGCCCCTGGGGCGGGGTGCCGGATCTGCCACCTCGGCGCCGAGGGCGACGGTGCTGAGGCGCCTGCGTCCGAGGTGATCAGGCTTGGCTGTGGCTGCAAGGACGAGCTCGGCGCCGCGCACCGCCAATGCGCCGAGGCGTGGTTCAGGATCAAGGGCGACAGGTATCTCACACTCTACCCTGCGTGTTCGTGCTTCTTGCTTGCTTCGGTATGCTGTGATTTAGGACTTCAATTTGGGGCGGTTTACCTGCGATAGGTGTTTGCTGTAATTCCCTAGCGAGTGCCACGGTGAACAGGATCGTCGCTGCACGTATGGTGAAACGGCGATCAGCTTAGCTGTTCACGTTAGCAGTTTAGTCGTCATTACTAGTTGCTCTGAATAGCTGCAGCGCACATAACAAGTTCTGAGAGAACTCGAGCTTCACTAGGAGCCGCTGGAATAAACATGATTCGGTTTGATTGTATGCCATTTTCACGGTTTGAGACAGTTTTAGGGTTCAAAACAACCTAAAGCACATATTCACATCACTAACTGTTCTATCACGTATCCCATCAAAAGCAGAGCATTGCGTAGCTTTGGAGGCATCCTTTGTTTCGAGGCAAGGTCATTGGCATTATGGCATAGATGAAGCAAAGAACTAAATCGTGCCTTCCAGACACTTTTAAGATCTTCCGTTGGTGATTTGTACCTAATTTATGTCGTTGTCATGTGCGAATTGCTTTACTTTTGACAGTGGAGCTTCCGCCATGGTTATAAAATCAGACTGATTTAGTCTGATCAACGAAGGTTGATTTTCTAGTTAGAATCTACAAGCACTGCATTTGTTTATAATCTTGATAATTGCATAATATAATATTGCTTTCTTGTGCGATCGCCAGAATTTATATCAAGTGGCAAAAAAAAAATCAAAACTTTTAACTGTTCTGCAGGCTCTGTGAAATATGTGGTTCAGATGCCAAAAACATTACTGGGTTGGAAGTGAAAAAATTCATGGAGGAATGGCATGGCCGAAGAGTGGCAAGCATCCGAACTACAGAGGAAAGAGGAACTCATTGTTGGAGACGGCTGCCCTTTTGTAATTTCTTGTTAGCAAGCTTACTGATGGTCATGATGCTGCCGTTGTTTCTTCGTATGAAAATGTTCTGATTTTACTGGCACTCCACTATTGGGCCGCATTGACTCACATCCTGTTTACTCGTCAGTGTAAATATTTATAAGCATAATCACATAACAGCTCCTGCAATATACTCTATCCGGTTTTAAATATTCTCACCGTTGGTTTTTAATAATAGTTTTGATCATTTATTTTATTTAAAAATTATAATTAATATAATATATTTTATTATAATTTTCTTTATCACTAGTGATATTTAAACACGATTAATAATTTTATATATTTGAACATTTTTTAATAAAAATAATAGTTAAAATTGATATTAAAAGTTAACAGTGTTACTATTTTAAAACGGATATAAGATACGAAGTTTGAGCATCGATGTCACATTTGAGGTTGTACCGTTGTGGTCGATTCCAACCGCTTGGTTGTAAGCTTTTTCGCATTGAAGGAAATAATCATGAACATCCTTAAGCCCTGTTACAAACATAGTAATTTTACAAAAGTTTTCAAAGAATTTCATAAAAATTAGTTTATTTTTTAAGAAAATCACAAAAATTATAAAAAAAATTCAGCGTTCCAAACAAGCCTTAACATTACCATAAGGGATCTTACTTAATTGTAATCTAAGGTCCTCAAAAGAAACAAATTGCAGCGTGGCTGCGTGGTCCTCGATCCAGAATTGGAAATATAGGAGTATGTATTTAGCACTTAGTACGTGACCAATGAATATTCGCTGTCGATCGGATATGGCATGCTACTACACTGGAACGCAACCAGGTACAGTGCAGGTTCATTTGCTGCACCTGTAGTATAGGAGTACAAGATCCAAAAAAGCAGCTACTACCAGTCTACCACTAGCTAATCGATCGAAAGACGAAAGGTAACAGTAACAGACGCCGAGCCGTAGGAACTCAATAACGTAACGTACGCGACGCTCTTTTAAAGCCACCCAATCCGGCTCTGTTTCACGGCGACCAGGAGGGCAAGCGCGCACAACGCTTTTGCCTTGCCAAGCCAACCGTGGTGGTCTCGCATAGTCGAATCGATGGCGGCTCCAGCGGCGGACTCCTCCGTCGGCGACCCGTACAGGTCTCACATCGCCGGCGAGGGCGAGGAGGACACCGTGTGGCGGCACGGCGCGCCGCCCACGTACGACGCCGTGAACGCCCTCTTCGAGGCCGAATGCACGCAGGTCGATCTATTAACATTCCCCCACGCCCAGCATGTCATCTCTTCTTGCGTGGCTTAACCGTTCACACCGACGCGCTATTATGTTACGCAGGAGTGGCCGGCGGGGTCGCTGGAGGAGACGGTACAGAACGCGATCAAGACCTGGGAGATTGAGCTTTCGCACAAGGCGCGGCTGTCGGACTTCAAGTCGGTGAGCCCCGGCCGGTTCCGCCTGTCTGTGAACGGCGGCCCGGCGCGGACGGGGGAGGAGACGCTGGCCGTGGGCAGCTACAGCGCGCTGCTGGCGAGCCCGGTCCTGGCGCGCACCTGCGCGTACGACGCCGCGGCGGAGACGTTCGAGTCGTCGCAAGAGCTGTTCCGCGCCGCGTTCCCGCGCGGGTTCGCGTGGGAGGTGCTCAAGGTGTACTCCGGCCCGTCGGTGATCGTCTTCAAGTTCCCGCACTGGGGCCACATGGAGGGGCCGTACAAGGGCCACGCCTCAGGATGCAAGTTTTGGTGGGCTGACCCAGTTACCTACTACTTAAAATTTAAATACAAGGTAATTACCTACACGGGTCGACTCAGTAAAAAATGGGTTACTGTAGACCAATTTAATGGATTATTGCGTAACCCAGTTGACACTCACGGTAGCCGCTCCAGCTACCAGATGCTTTCCACCAACCACAACGATTAAGAAAAAAAATCCGACCACATCGGCAGCAGCGCCGTCGCCCCTTCCTCAATCTTGTCGCATCCGATCGCCACTCCAGCAGCGGCGGGCTGGCGGCACCCCTTCGTCGATCTCGTCGCACTCCGGCCGTCACTGCAGTCGCGGTGCCGTCCCTTTGTCGATCTCGCCGCAAGCCGACTACCACCGCGGTAGCAGCGCCGGCCCTCGTCAATCTTGCTGCAATACGATCATACTGTAGGGGGGCGCCGCCCCTTGTTGATCTCCGTGCTTCTGCGGTGGTGTATTTCTCGTCTCTGTCTTGCTCAGCACCTCGCCGATATGGCTGACATGCTCTCTGAGTCTCTGGCCCATCTTGACACGATTTGCAACTCGTTTCTTTCAGCACTTCCTATTAATGCAAATTTACAACTCGTTTCTTTCCGCACTTCCGATTCTGTAGCGTTTCGCCTTCGCTCGATTCAACAATTTGAAATGCAGATTTGGCCCCATTTTTTGGGACAACTATAAATTCTATTTTTTATTAAAAATTTGATTCACTAAATATGTGCTTCAAAAATTTCAGTTGATTTGACAGCGTAGATAATAGAGTTGTCTGGCATCAACGTGGTTAGCTATGGAAACAAATATTTTTGAAATGCAACCATATCTATCGATATGAAGAACTCAAGTAGCTATATGTACTTTGGGTCGTATGCTTGTATTGAATTTTTTGAGTCACGGCTACCGCTGGGTCGAGCCGACCCATGATCCACGACAATTACGCTGGGTTCAATGGGTCAGCAGTTGAGTCGGCCCATTATGGCCCACCTGCATCCTGAGCCACGCCCCCACCGGCGAGAAGGTCGAGTTCATCGGCGTCGCCGTCCTCAAGGTACGTACTTACGTACACATGAGGTACTTCAGTACGAGAAATACTCTACATAAAAATAAATTTTATAAACTGGTTATAAATTATTTTTATAAATAGTGAATCCAACACCGTTTTTTTTTCCAGTAGACAGATCCATCAAGTGACCTGTTTGCGGCTAGTACAATGTTGAAACTTGCGATTGACTGCAAGGAGGAGGATCAATACGTAGTGTATACCGTGTACACGTGACGATCGGCAGTAAAGAGAACAGATCACGTGTCGCTATAAGTCACCTGTCTTTTGATTATGAAAGATCGGCCACTATCACCCTTATCTTTTTTCCCCATTATTTACGAGAAGTAAAGCGATACTCACAATCGATCTCTGATCCTTATCTTTTTCTTTTTTATGATCCACTTCTTCTGATTTTAAATTATTAACATCATTTAATTTTTAACATTAACTTTAATTATTTGTCTTATTAAAAGCCTCGTTTGGAACAAAGCAATTTTTTTTTATGCATTTTTTCTGTGAAATTGAACTGATTCTTATAAAATTTCTGTATTTCAAACGGAGTCTTAAAAAAATATTTTAATATGTTAAATTATTAGTTGTAATTTAGATTTCACTAATAATAAATTAAATAATAATAAAATTTTATACATTGGAACAATTTTTTTGAGTAAAAGGAATAATGAAAAGTTAATAATTTAAAATTAAAGGGAGTATACATCAAACAAATGTTAAAAGTCACAGTTTTACTTTACTGACTCAGTCACACTGCTGACTTCGTGTATTTTGAGCAGCTCCGGGCGGAGGACGTGGAGGTGTATTACGACCCGGGCGAGTTTTTGGGTGGCCTTCTCAAAGGCCCCAAGTTGACACCGTCCGAGGAGGAAGTTGACGAGGCGGCTACCGTGTCAGCATCAGGTGCCGAACACCCAGCGCAGAGCTGCCCCTTTCTCAGCGCCGGAATAACGGAGTGACCACCAACTGAACCTGTGGTTTGTGGCTTGTCGAATAAAAAAAAACGTGATCGACCGTGCTGAAAGTGAACTAGGGAAGTTGAGTTGATTGTCTGATGGTTGTTTAGAACAAAAACACGATACTTTATCATGTCTTTTATGTATTTCCTCTGTCTCATAAGATTGTCTTTTTAGATTTTTAATCTTCTATTTTGATCATTTATTTTATTAAAAAATTTTATAAAAATTTTATTTATTTTATTGTGAAATAATTCATTCTTAAACGTACTTTGAGCTTAGTTTGTTTATATAGTAATTTTATAAATTTTTTTTATAAAACGAATGATCAAAATTGATTTCAAAAAATTAAAAAAATCACTTATTTTAACATGAAGTAGTATATAAACTCAGCATGAAGGAGATACTACATTATTACCTTATTAGGAGTATCATTTTGAATTTTTGTGGGAAAGATGGTTTGCTTGTTAAATGTGGAGGAAAGTGAAATAAGAACCTTTCTGATTTGGAAACGAAACGGCACGCCGCCCAAAAAAGATTTATCGAAGTGTCAACAGAACAACATTCACCATGTAGAGGCGGTGCCACAGTAAATTTTTTTCTCCGGTGTCACTTCAGCTTCAGCCTTGGTTAGGAGTACAAATCTATATCAGGGACTTTCTACTAAAATCACATCGGATTGCACTGAATTTCAGATCTTCCATCGGCACAACGAGTTTGAAAATGGAGCTGAAATTGCTGTCAGGATGTGGGCTTGCCGCTTGGCCCGTCACGATTGGTCGGATCAGCCCAAAGGATGGGCCTAGCCCTATACAAACAAAGGAAAACGAAAACCACCTCATCGTCGGAATCCGGCGAGACCGGCGCACCTGTTTTTGTTCGGTCGCAGCGCAACCACCTACCGGTGTGCCTCCGTCCACCACCACCGCCCCCACTCCTGCTCCGCGTCCGCTTTTGAGTCCACCGCTCTCTCGCACTTCCTCCCAAGTCTCATCTCGTCCTTCCGCCCGCGGCGACCGCCTCCGCTTCCAGATGACTGTCTGATCGGCCGTCGCCATGGGCTGCGCTGGATCCACTCCCAAAACTGACGGTCTGTTCCTTTCCTCTGCTTTTCTCGGCTGGCTTTTATGCTTGTGGTTCAGGATTGGGATCTCGACTGATTTAACTCTAAGAAAATCAGTTATCAGCAGCTGTGCTAATTCGCTAGTGCCATTAGTTGTTATCCAGGCAAGATTGTCAATCTGTATTTATGAAGTAAGATTAACGGGGCTAGCTAGCATATGCAATCATGTCTGCTGCCACAATCGGGATTTAGAATCATCACCCATGTAGCGTGGAAGCGCAAGCTTAGCCATACTCATGAAATGCTGTGTGTTATCTGTCACATCGAAGGTAGCTGGATGCTATGATTTCACTTATGTTGGCCAGGCCTACAACGTCTTACCGAGCAATTTGTTAGATCCATGATTGTCAGTAAAAAGCTGCAAATTCATGCATGATGCCATTAACCTCCAGTAGAAAAGATATTGATATTATGGGATGGGGAACACAACTGAAGGTGTTAGGGGCTGTTTGCTTGACGTCCAACACTTGCTGCACCCCACCACAGCTTTGGCGCCGTAACTACGGCCACGGTTTGGTTTGGTGCCGCATTTGTGTCGGCGAGTCTATGGCCAGCTAGTTCATTGCACACACCGAATGACACCAAATCTCTGGCGAATAAAACGGCCGCCATACTTTTGGCGCCACCGCACTTGCGATGTGGTAAGTTGTGGCCAACGACCAAACAGCCCCTATTTAGTCACTGAGGTAGTGGTAAAAATTGGTGGCCCTATGGTTCACATCTGAACCTATTTAGTTCAACCAGTTGAACTGTTTTTTTTTTTCCAATTGAATCGTCATTTTGAAAAATTAGTTCATTTGGTATAAATAAAAAGGTTTGGAGGTGAACCTAAGGTTCATCAATTTGCACCCTTACTGTTAGGGCAAAAGGTACAATCCAATTTGGTGGGTGCAGAAGGCATGATTGAAATTTCTTGAAAGGCAATAGCAGCAGCAGCAACAGCAAAGCCCTTTAGTCCCAAACAAGTTGGGGCTAGACTAATAGCATTGATGGTTTATTATTGGGGTGGACAGAAATGATTCTGCTTATGCCTAGCATAGTCAAAGAGGTGGCACCAGGAAAGACAAACTGAAACAACGGCTTTTTCTTGTTGGATGAGAAAAGTTACTTGATCAATTAAGTGAAACTGTTATCTGTACTCTTATAGTCTGCCAGTATCAAACATGTGATTTCAGTTATTAATACCATTATTTTTTTTCCAAAATGTTTTCCCAACATTCTCTCTTAATATCAGGTAGCAGTAAGAAACTGAAAAAGCCAAAGCCTTGGAAGCACAGCCAAGCAATAACACTGGAACAACTTAAACAGATGCGTGAGGAATTTTGGGACACTGCACCTCACTACGGTGGACAGAAAGGTACTGTATTGTGTATCTAAAACTAATGGCAACTCGAGATTGCTATTGACATTTATCTGTGAATCTGTGATGCATTAATACTGCTTGTTGGACCGGTTCTTGCTGAACCTATGATGCATTCATACTTACTTGTTGGACTAGTCCTTGTTTTACTTCTATGATACAGGCTCTGTGCCTCTGTGGTCGCAGAATAGCTTTACTAAATAATGTGTGCAGTTTCTTTGTTTGAAATGCAACCTCAAATATTCTTGAGTTTGCAGTTCAGTCCTTATTTGGTGATGAATTCGACATTTCAAACTAATGGTCTTTACATAGAAAAGAAATGGATGTACTTTTGTTTCAACTGTTGAAGGCTTGAGACCCCAAGGACCGGGCATTATCTGAGGTTTGGTCTTGTGGTGGCCTTGGAGACTCGCTATGACTATAATTCTTATGTAGAACTTTTTGATTTTTTTTTGGTTATGTACGATATGATGCTTTGGAACAGATAGTCTTGTAGCTGTTATGAAACTTCACCAGATTCTCTTATTAACATTAATAGAATTCATTTTTGCGGTTTGTTGATGATACCCTCTGAAGACAGATACAACCAAATAGCTGAAGCCCTGCTTTCGTTTTGCTTTAATATTTCTTCCAGAGATTTGGGACGCCCTTCGAGCTGCTGCAGATGCTGATTTAGAGCTCGCACAAACCATAGTGGACAGTGCTGGAATCATCGTATCAAATTCTGATATGACACTTTGCTATGATGAAAGAGGTAAAGTTTTTTTTTCACATTTATGGTTCAAAATTTTATTTTCTCGCTTGATAAATCTGCTTATACCACATTATTAATGACTTTGTAAACACTATTATAGGTGCCAAATATGAGCTACCGAAGTATGTGCTGAGTGAGCCGACAAATTTGATACGAGAGTCTTAAGCTTGCAGAATATATATGGATTCATGTAAGTTATGTAAATTACATTTGTTCACTTATACCAATCATGACATGCCTGGAGCTTCAATAAAGTTACCACTTGCACTAAATTCTGATCCCGAGGAGTTGTGAACCTCATCATACGAGGCTAACCAACAACCAGTCATCCTGTCTTGAGCGATGTTGAGTGACATTATTTTGAGAAACTCCGTTATACTTGCTTTGGCCTTCATGTGGTGTGCTTCTGGCATTGCTGCGTGCTTCCACATGTTCAACAGTTGCATCCTTTGAACGAACGATGCTGTGTTTTGGTTTCACCGATGCGTTGGGACTTGGGAGCCCCCATCAGCAGTAGAGACTATCCGCAATTAACCATAGCTGATGTTTGACCGCCAGTACCATTTTTAAACGACTGTTATGACCTTTGAAGGCCGTGCTATCCTACGGGACGCAGTTTTCAGCAAGTCCTCGCCTCATTAGAATGGCTTGTACCGACAGGTTGACGTACCTCTGCCTGTGATAGCGCAAGGAATTTTCAGCAGCAGTGCAACCAAGGCAGAGACTAGCTAGCCTGTAACACTGTTACAGACTAGCTCATCTCCCTTCAGAGATGTATATCAGTATTCTTTTCTCAAAGTAAAGCTAATCCAACACATATTCTAAAGAACAAGCTTAACGAGTTTGAAGTCAATTTGGAGCCAGATGTTCCTTACATACACATGCAAAACCTTGGATAAGCATCACGGTTCAGCATGACACCACCAAAACTGTCCACGAAGGATGCCTTCTGGGCCTCTGGCGTACTGTTATGCCTGACGAAACTAACTCCTTAGATCCTCCTCTGTTGCGAAGGGATCTAACCAATAGCAATGGATTCTGTTACGGAAGCACCCAACATGTCGAACGAGGCTTTCACATACCCTATCACACATCATATCATACTTTTCAGCAGAGACTTTACATAGGCAATAACACAGGTCTTGTTAGCTCAGACAACAGAAATTTATAGGTTGAGCTGCATCAAAAACCAACCTGCTGAACTGAAGTCTCATTGATTCATAGTCATCGAGAGGTAAAAGTTCCAAAAGATGGAACAAGAGGACATGAAGGCAACACGAGCAGGCAAGGGAATAATCCTGGCATACAAATGAAAAACTAGCATGAACAAATTTCATTGCTATGATACGGTAAGTGGCAATTTAATGGCAGTCTAATCTATTCAACAATAACGTTGACCTGTACTATAAAAATCTGAGCTAAATACTAAAATCAGAACCTTAAGTGTCCATACCCAAAGTTGACAATTGACATAGGAATCCAAAACTTAAAACCTGCCATATCAGAAAAAAAAGAATGCACCATAACATCAGATATTTCAGTTCAAGTACTTGAATATTACATTCAGGCTGAAGAATTACCGTTTAGAAGAGTAGGGATGGCATCATTCTGATATTTAGATGGCAGCTCTGACAGTTTACCTAACCATAAGTTGTTCCAGGCAAAAATCACAGCAATAACACAAGGACCAAGCAGAATCTGGTTTAGTATGACCTGAAATGGAAATATTTGTAAGAAAAGTTTTTTTTTTCTCTCTCTGTATATCTGCATAAATACTCAACAGACGACGCAATGGAGGATGCAAGGCGCACCTTGGCCGACAAATTTGCAACTGTCTGCTTGGGCATACACCTATCAAGGAACTTGTACCACACGTGGGAACCAGGACCATAAAAAAGAAATCCATAGGAGGAAATTCGAAGCGCACGAAGCCAATAATGGTTCAGTAATATATCTTGTATGAGCCCCTGAAATGAAGCACCACAACAGATATCAGAACTCATGGTGCAATATGTTGTCGGCCTGCCTACACATCTGATACACGATCACAATTGCAAAGCACATGGTACACACTCGAGAACCACAACTTTGTATACATGTAAGCTACTCCTACAATACACAAGTAGAATTGAGTTCAGGTGGCATTTTGTTCTGGTTTGGTTCTTCAGTTGCAACCAGATAAAATCATAAAACATAAATTTATACGAATGAATGAAGTTGATTTCATACCCTTTTACCCACAATACAACATGAACCAAAAGCCCGTTCTATGATTCAAAATCGGCTAAAGATTGGCGTTGGCTCATTGGAAATGAGCCTGGGATTGGAATAGGGAAAATCTTCAGGGGAAATCTAGACCGTCCGATCATCCACTTTATTACATCCTATCCTTTAATTTATTTTCCGATCCAAACTGAAATGCTTAAAGGAGTGACCTTGCTATCGGGTTCAGCCGCGCGGTTTCGGAGGTCGACGATGCGGCCGCGGACCTGCGCGATGGTGTCTCCCGTGAGGGCGAGACAGGCAGCGGTGACCGCCTGCCTGATAGGAACGTCGACGGGCCAGCCGCCGCCGCTCTGGCCAACGGAGTCCCGCGACGACGAGGACAGAGGCTCCCGCGGGGGCCCACGGCGCCGGCCGCGGGGGTCGGTGTTGCGGCGCCCGCGACGGCGGGAGTCGTGCTTCCAGCGGAGAGACGGAAGGTTCCACCACTCGCCGCCGCTCCCTATAGCCTTCATCGTCCCGTTTCGTCGGCGGCGCGCGGGGGAGGGCGTGCTGAGCGAGCTCCCGAGGTGTGGACGCGTGGTAGATTCGTTTCACAACGGCCCAGATCGCTTTACTTAAGTAAAGGCCAGCCCAATAAGCGCCATCAGCCCACCCGCACTAGGTAGGCTGCTTGGAAGTTGGAACATGAGAGTGGGCCGCCGCCGCCAAAAACACAAAAGAGGGTTGAGCAGTTCAATTTCTACCAGTGTGCTCGTTGTTGACAAAATATCCGGAAGTAGGGGTGTAAAATAGTCGTTACCCTTAACACCTCTTTAGTTTTAAAAAAATAAACTAAGTTTCAAATTCTCTTCTTTTGAAATTTATTGAACTAAAGATGTTATGAGATTAATTTTAAGTGCATCTATTTACACCCCTATCCGGAAGTAAGATTTAGAACAAGTTAACAAAATGTCTGCAGGAGGAGCCATCGCCTGGATCGAAGGGAACAGCCGCAGACTGCGCAACGCCACGGCCTAAACTATTCATACAGACAAGCAGCGCTGCCTTCTCTCTCCTCTTAGCTAAGCTCGACGCACACCGGATCCACGTCCGTTTTCCTTTTCTATTGCAGAAAACAGCTGTCTCCGCGTTCCCATCCGAGCTCTGGCAGGCCATGAAGCGGCACTACACCATTTCTCCCGCGATGATCTTAATCTATTCGGTCGTCAGGAAATTTGTCAAACGAGACGGAGTTTTATACGGGGAGCAGAGGCGATGCCGGTGCGTGATGCCTCCGGCGCGGCGCCGCCTCATGATGGAAGCAAGGCAAGCAGGGGTCGGGTGGGTTGAACGGGTCCCGGGCCTGGTTTGGGATCGGTGAGAACACGGAATATGATAAACGAGAAGGATTGTGACGCGATAACCGAACGGATCAACGTGAGATGATAATTGCCATAGAGTACGATCAAATGCGCAGCTTGTTCGTACCTAATCGCGGAGGAACTGGGATTTTCCATGTGGGCATGTGGCTGGGCGGGACGATTGGTCGGCCGCAAGGGTGGAACTGTCAAGCGGGAAACTGCTAGGGAACGAATATGACATGACATCCCGCAATTCAGCGGTCAGTTTTCAGGAACAGAGGTTTGACAGCATCTCTGCTTCGCCTCCAAGTACCAGAGCTGTTTCTCCCCCAAGCAACGTGTCAGGATCACGTACTCCGGGTATCCATAAAGATCGCACTCTAATAGAAAAAAGTCGGAGGTCGGATGACACGGGTTCCGACCCCTCCGCGACGACCTACGGCGGCCATATCATGGCCGCGCAGGGGTGCAAAGACCTCGGGCTCCGAGGATCAACCCTCGGGAGCGACCCCCAGGAGGTAAGTACCGCGTTATGGTACATTTACTCTGGGAACCAGCTGCTATCCGTCCCAACGAGACAGGACGAGATTTACCACGGCGACACTCCAGCAGAAAGCTGCGACGGATGCCAGACACAATGAGACAGCATTGTAGCTGGCGCAGTAGCGCGGGACGAGCATCACGGTACCCGTCGCTGTGCCCGACGCGATGGGTCATGACCACGCCTGGACGGAACGAAATGATGTCGATAACAACAGAAGGGTCTACCTGTTGGCGAGACGACAGGATCGCGTAGGACTCATTGCCTGTAACCTCAGAGCCCCTCCTATATAAAGGGAGGCCCGAGAAGCGATAGAGGAGATAGTCGAACACCACCGCAAGCACCCCTTATTCTCCGAACACTCCGGGTCCTCTCGCGAAGAGAGGTTCCTGTCTTGTAACGTTATCCTTGAGGTAATCCGCTCCCTGGACGTAGGGTACTACACCGTTCGGGTGACCCGAACCAGGTAAAAATCTCCTTAGTCTACCTCAGGTTAGGCCATATCGAATCCGAAGGCATACCATCCCTCACGATCGTATATTAACTGTGTCGGTGGTCAGAACGCCGATAGTTGGCGCGCCAGGTAGGGGAGGCATCTCTCTTTTAGTGTGCTCTCGTTTCAGTTTTTCGATGACCTCATACTTCGTTGTAGGGGACATTTCGATCTTTCACCTCTGTTTTGGAGACTTCATGGTCGCTGTCTCTAGAGACGGTCGGTCGTCGCAAGCCCCCGCTTTCGCCTCCGGACAGACTTTCCGTTTCGAGAGCCTGGACTTCGTCGCGGACGAAGGCGACGAGCTCTGCCTCCAGGCTCCGTGTGGAAGGCGCCCTCGTTGGTGGCCTCGGAGCCATCTTATTTTGGGGCACGACCCGTCGAAGGAGTGCTTCACTCTCCACGCTCCGAAAAGCACAGAACCGGAGACTCCCGACAACACGCCGCCGGGTGCCAACCTGTCCCTGCGCCCTCCAGTGGACGTCGCCGGCCAAGCTTGGCCGCCCCCGAGATGCACTGACAGCCCCGAGCCTAGGGGCAAAGCTCCAGCCGGACCCAGCGACACGGCGCGAGCCCGGGGACGGTCCACTTACCAGCAGCTCGCAGCTGGGGGGCCGCCGACCTTCGACACCCCGCTCGAGAACCTCGCGGCGGCAGCGTGCATCCTCAACGAGACCATTGCCCCCGAAGACCCGACGCTGAGGGAAGTGTACGACCGCGTACGCTTCTACTTCGGCAGCGCGCTTCAGCGACCAGAAGCGTCTCTCTGACCCCAGCTGTCGGAGACGAAAAGCAATCGCCAGTCCCAGGACCGGCGGAGCTCGACGCGCGACAGCCCAGTCGAGAAACGGCACCCTCGACACCATGCGGGGTCAGTCCTCCCCCGCCTTGGCCCCAACCTCGACGTCCGCGGCACCATCGACGCCAGGCGTCAGGCGAGGAGCGAGCTCCGCGACGAATCCCGCCGGAGACGCTCCCGCGACCGCTATTACCGACGCGGCTCCCTCGACTCCAGGAGCCCGAGCCCTGAGGGGGTCGGACCCAGAGCGTTCAGATCGCTCATCCGGCACGCGAAATTCCCGCAAAGATTTCGCGCCCCGACCACCATCGGCCGCTACAACGGGGAAACAAACCCTGTCCACTGGCTGGAAGACTACCGCCTCGCCTGCAGGACCGGAGGGGCGGATGACCTATTCGCCATCCAGTACTTGCCGCTCTTCTTCACCGACTCAGCCCGAGGATGGCTCGAACACCTCCCCGAGGGCTGCGTCCAAGACTGGAGCGACCTGCGCCGAGTCTTCGTCGGCAACTTCCAAAGGACTTACACGCGTCCAGGTAACTCCTGGGACCTCAAGAATTGTAAGCAGAGGTCCAACGAGTCGCTCCGGGAATACATCCAGCGCTTTTCACGAAAGCGCAACGAGCTCCCCGGCGTCAGCGACGCCGACGTAATCAACGCCTTCACCTGTGGCACGGCGTCCAAGGCGCTCATCCACAAGTTGGACCGGACGAACCCTCGGACCGCCCGAAACCTCCTCGACATCGCCACAACCTTCGCCACCGGAGAAGAGGCCGTGCAGGCCAACTTTGACCGAGGTCGGGCGAAGGACGAAAGGTCGGAGAACGACCGTCGGAGATATCAATCCTCCGACCGGTCCACGAACCGCCGCAACGAGCGGGGTGGCAGCAGCTCGAGCCGCAAGGGCAAAGGTCGGCGCCACGATGACGACTTAGTGGCCGCCGCAGACCACTCAGCCCGACCCCCGACCAAAAAACCAGCTAACCATGACGGCCACTTCGACAAGATGCTCGACCGACTCTGCCCCAACCATTCTATGCCGGTCAAGCACACCCTCCGGAATTGCCACCTGGCAAGGAGGTTCTTCAAGAGCGAGCCCCAGGCTGGCTTCTTGGCAGCCAAGACCAACCCTCAGGCCAAAGGCGCCGAGGAAGACGAGGGAACGGCTTTCTCCGAGCCGGAAGACTGCCTCATGATCTTTAGCGGCCCCGCGGCCTACTGCGAGTCCCGCGGCCGCCAGAAGAGGACATGACGCGAGGTCAACGCTGTCGACCCCGCGGTCCCCCGCTACCTCAAGTGGTCCGAGGCCCCGATCACGTTCGATCGGGCCGACCACCCGGACCACGTTCCACAGCCCGGGCGCCTCCCGTTGGTGCTCGATCCCATCGTCGGCTCTGTGCGCCTGTCAAAGGTGTTCATGGACGGAGGAAGCTCCCTCAACATCCTCTATGCCGACGCCTTCCGGGCAATGAGGCTGACGGAGGCCGACCTCCGTCCGACTCACGCTCCGTTTCACGGAGTCGTCCTCGAGGGCTACACGACACCCCTCGGCCAAATCACGCTCCCAGTCACATTCGGTGACCGGAGCAATTTTCGAACCGAGTCGCTCACCTTCGAAGTGGTGGAATTCACCGGCGCCTACCACACCATCCTGGATCGGCCATGTTACGCGAAGTTCATGGCCGTCCCCAACTACGTTTACCTAAAGCTGAAGTTGCCCGGGCCGAAGGGCGTCATCACAGTCTCCTCGCGCTTCCAACATGCCCTGGCTTGTGAGCAGAATAGCTTCGAGCTAGCCGCCGCCGAATCGGGCCCGGCCCGGCTAGACGCGATTCGCAAGACAGAGGGGGCGGGCCCAGCGCTCCACTCCAAACCCGAGTCGTCATCATCCTTCAAGCTCGCCGACGACTCCAAGGAGGTCACTCTCGACCCCGTCGACGCCTCCAAGAAGGCTAGGATCGTGACAGCGCTCTCCGGCGAATAGGGAAGCGCGCTCGTCGACTTCCTCGTCCGAAATCGGGATGTCTTCGCCTGGGCACCGTCGGACATGCCCGGCATCCCGAGAGAAGTCGCCGAGCACTCCCTCGGCATCATCGCGGGCTCTCGGCCCGTGAAGCAGCGACTCCGGCGTTTCGACGACGAGAAGCGCCGGGCCATCGGGGAAGAATTGACGAAGCTCCTGGAGGCTAAGTTCATTCAAGAGGTTTACCACCCCGAGTGGTTAGCCAACTCTGTAATGGTGAGAAAGAAGACCGAGCAATGGAGGATGTGCGTTGACTACACGAGTCTCAACAAGGCCTGCCCGAAGGACTCCTTCCCACTCCCGCGCATCGATCAGGTGGTGGACTCGACCGCCGGGTGCGCAACCCTGAGCTTCCTCGACGCCTATTCCGTGTATCACCAGATCTCTATGCGCGAGTCCGACCGGCCGGCTACATCCTTCATCACGCCCTTCGGATCCTTTTGCTACATCACCATGCCGTTCGGGCTCAAGAACGCGAGAGCCACATACCAGCGCTGCATGTAGAAGTGCTTCCACGACCAGCTGGGTCAGAATCTAGAGGTCTACGTCGATGACATTGTCATCAAGACCCAACGGACCTCCGACCTCATCCAGGACCTGGAAGAGGCATTCGCCAACCTCCGGCGCTACCAGATCAAGCTGAATTCCGAAAAATGCGTCTTCGGGGTACCCTCGGGCAAGCTGCTCGGCTTCGTCATCTCCGAGCGAAGAATCGAAGCAAATTTCGAGAAGATCTCCGCGATCCTCAAACTCGGGCCAATCGGCAACGTAAAAGGCATCCAGAAGCTGACCGGATGCTTGGCGGCCCTCAGCCGCTTCATCTCAAGACTTGGCGAGAAAAGGATGCCTTTCTATCGACTGCTGCGAAAAGTAGAGCGATTCACCTGGACCACCGAGGCCCAAGAGGCCTCCGACCAGCTCAAGGCCCTGCTTTCATCGCCGCCGGTGCTTACGTCCCCGACCCAAAGAGAGGCCCTCCTGCTCTACATTGCGGCGACCGCGAAAGTCGTCAGCACCGTCCTCATCGTCGAGCGAAGCGAGGAGGGTCGGGCTCTGACTGTTCAACGGCCTGTCTACTTCGTCAGCGAGGTATTAGCCGACGCCAAGACTCGGTACACCTAGGTGGAGAAGCTGATCTACGCTGTCCTCATCACGAGCCGCAAGCTGCACCACTACTTCACGAGCCATCTCGTCCACGTCGTCACCAGCTTTCCCCTCGGGGAAATCGTTGGTGCCAAGGACGCAGTCGGACGCCTCGCCACGTGGGCCGTAGAACTCCTGGGGCTCGACGTCGCTTTTACCCCACGGCAGGTCATCAAGTCTCAGGTCCTGGCCGACTTCGTCGTCGAATGGACCGAAGCTCAAGAGCCGTCAGCCTCTGACGCCGTCGAATGCTAGACCATGTACTTCGACGGCTCCTGCATGCTCAAGGGCGCGGGGGCTGGGGTCGTCCTAATCTCCCCGAAGGGAGACAGGTTCCGATACGTGCTGCAGCTGTAGTTTCGAGCCTCCAACAACACGGCCGAATACGAGACGCTCCTCCACGGCCTCCGAATGGCCACCACCCTCGGCGTTCAACACCTCTACGTCAAAGGCGACTCTGAGCTGGTCGTCAGCCAAGTCATGAAGGCTGCCAGCTGCCGAGACCCGAAGATGCAAGCCTACTGCCAAGAAGATCGCAAATTCGAGGACAAGTTTGATGGACTCGAACTCCATCACATTCTGCGTCGGGACAACGAAGCTGCGGATGCCCTCGCCAAGATGGGCTCGGAACGCCAGACGGTCCCCGACGGCATCTTCTTCGAAGTGCTCACCAAGCCTTCCGTCAGAATCACAGAGGAACCACTCGTCGAAGGTCCGAGCGACGAGCCGACCCTCGGACCAGGAGCAGAGATCATGGCAATCGCCCCCGATTGGTCTCACGACATCTTCGCCTACCTGCAAGATGGCGCTCTCCCGGCCGACCCCGAAGGAGTCCGGAAGGTCACGCGGCAAGCTAAGGCGTACGACATCTCGGGCGACGAGCTCTACAAGCGAAGCCTGAGTGGTATATTGCAGCGCTGCATCCCTCAGGAGCAGGGCATGCACCTGCTCGACGATATCCACTCAGGCATTTGCAGTAAAAACAGCTAAGTTTTTGTGATCTCGTTCTTTTTCATTCTAGGGTGCGAGCCCTGGCCGACCCGGCCACCCCCGCACCCGAGGGCTACTTACCTGCACCCTAGCCAGTGTCGAAACGTCCGACCTCGTTTTTCGTTCGTTATTTATCGACTTTTAACGCCAGAGCGCCGCTCCCCGTTAACTGTGTTCATCGTTTTTTGTTTCCTCGGGGTCGGATCTCCGACCCGCGCCAAACTCGCGGGTGACACTCAAACGACACTTCGCGTATTTTTCGTTCGAAGCCTTCCCATGACTAAGCTATCTACTAATCGGGACGTGGTGACGCTCCATGGCTGTATCGGGTCCGGCACCCGACCCTACGAGCTATACTCGGTCCATTCGTTTGATTGACGCCATGGGGGTGCGAATAACAGACGCAGCATGCGAAGGAGGGTCGGAAATCCACATTCGAACTCTCTCTTCTCGAACAAGATTGTTTGAGTGATACTTTATTAACACAATGACACTTTACATATTTGACCTATACATAGGAAAACGGCTCGAATCGCTCGGGCAGAAAGTCCTCCGTCTTGAATTCGATGACGGCCTTCGCCCCAGGCTCCAGCGTCTCCACCGCGATCGCATCCAGCTGCTCGTCCGAGTAGCCCGACGCGAAGCCCTCAACGACCCTGCCGAGGTCCGCATCCGGGTAATGGGAGCGGACCAGGGCCAAGGCTGTCGAGTACCCATCCTCCAGCGCCCTCATCACGACGTTGGAGACGACCTCCGGGAGTTGCCTCAGAGCGTGCGCGACGACCGCCGTCAGGACGGAATCTGGCGCTCCGAAGTATAACCTCCCGATAAGATTCAGACCCGCTGACCTCAGGGTCTGAACCTCGCCCGTCAGTCCTGCACTTCGAAACGTTAGAAGGCCGGTGGTGAACAGAGCAATCAGGAAGGGACAAACCCTTACCATCCCGCTCCTTGACGGCGGCCTCCGCGGCCTGCCCTACCCGATCGAGGCTCTTCCGCAGGCTTTCATTTTGGATTTGGGCCGCCGAGAGCTCCTCGTGGACCTTGGTGGCCTCTTCGCGCGTCTCGCCAAGGTCCGCCACTGCCTGCTCGACCTCGGACTGGAGCACCACCCGCTTCGACTTCAGGAGGTCGACTTGCTCGAAGGCACGGTCGCGCTCGTCCTTCGTCATGCGCAGCGTGAACTCCAGGGTCGAGCGGGCCCTCTCGGCGTGTTGGTGGAGAAGCCCGAGCCGCCGCATCTCGGTCTCGTGCTCCGCCACTTGGCGACGAAGACCTACAAAAGGTTGAGTCAGGGTCCGACCCAAACATCGAAGAAAACCGCAACGCCTTACCGGTGACCGTGAGGTTGGCCTGCTCAAGGGCCGCCGCGGTCCGAGTTGCCCGCGCCTCGGACGCCGCCACCTCGGCACGCGCCTTGTTCGCCTCTTCAAGGGCGACACGAGCCGACTCCCGCGCGGCAAGGAGCTGCGACTTCAAGTCAGCCGCAGCCTCCCCCGACTCGGCTCGCGCTTTCACCAGCTCTTCGTTGAGACCGTCGACCTCGGCTTGGGCGATGAACCCGCGCGGTGGCCG
Organism: Zoysia matrella; assembly: GCA_001602295.1. NCBI lineage: Eukaryota > Viridiplantae > Streptophyta > Magnoliopsida > Poales > Poaceae > Zoysia > Zoysia matrella. The sequence goes on from BCLG01003431.1 coordinate 22,047, forward strand.
ACCAAGAACCGCGTACAAGTTGTCCTGCAAAAAGTTATCAGCCCAAGAATCGGAAAAATAGAAGCGAAATAACCGGACCCGAGCCTACCCGGCACTCGACGAGGTGGTCTTCATCATAGATGGCGCCGACCTCCTTAGCGACCCCCAACAGCTGGCGGAGGCCGGCGACCAACCGCATGTTAAGGGCTCGGGCACCTCTCACTCGATCCATCAGATAGCCGAAGCCATCGATCG
>BCLG01003431.1:22991-42299 GCA_001602295.1 Zoysia matrella
CCTCGAAGGAGCTCAGACCCTCGAAGGGATCCGATTCCTCGGCAGCGGCGACGGCGGCCGCCTCCGCCAAGGCGACCGTGCCTTGGCTCGCCGACGAGCCTCCCTCGGCCTTCGAGCCACGAGGCGACGTCACTGCGGCTTCACGGGCGAGACGGCGCTTCCTGCACCCCTGGACAAGTAGTCCAGGAAGCCCGCCTTCGCCTTCCGCTTCCTGCCGGTCCTCCTCGGCTTCGGCACCGCCGTGGGGTTGGGCTCGGCCCTCTGCTGAGTCGGCAACACGGCAGAGCTGGTCCCAACCCCGCTGGCGATGATGGCAACTGGCGGACCCTAAATGACACCAAAGTCAGCCTCCGACGACATATCACGACCAAAACAAAAAGCCTGCGCTTACCAGCTGGCGATGATCCCTGTCGAGGGGACGTGGCCCTCTATTAAGGCCATCCTCGACGTCCTTGAAGACGGCCGAGGTCCGGGCCAGGACCCCCTTGTCGGAGAGAGGCCGGCCGCAGACTTCGCAGATCGCGTCGTCCGACCCCTCGTACTCCTCGATGCTGTGCACCCGACAGCGCAGCGGCATGATCCGTCGGCGCATGGCGACGCCGAAGACCATCGTCTCGGTCAGTCCTTGGTCTCGGAGGCGTCGAATGGCCTCCAGGTGAGGACGGATCGTCTCGACCTCGGCCGCCGAGAGCTTCGACTTCCAGGACCCCGTCGCTCGGGGCGCTGCATCTTCGAAGGCCGGGAGCTGAGGGTCGGCGTTGTCGATGTAGAACCACGACCCCCGCCAGCCCTTCAGCGAGGTCTTCAGGTCAACCTCGATGTACTCCTGGGACTCTCGAGCCCGGAGCATGATGCTCACGCCGCCGACGCGCTTGCTGACCCCTGTCTCCTTCGACGTCTGGAGACTGGCGAGGAAGAAGTACCTCCACAGCAAGAGGCTCGGCCGAATCCTCAGATACGCTTCGCAAAGCGTGACAAAAACGGCGGCGTGGAGGACCCCATTCGGCGCCAGCTAGTGGAGCCGGGCGCCGTATTGATTCAGGACCCCTCGGAAGAAGCTGGAGACGGGCAGCCCCAGCCCGCGCTCATGATACGCCAGGAAGCTGACGATCTTCCTTGGCGGCGGCGCAGGCACGGCATGGTCATAGCCGGCCACCCAGCCCGCCGACTCCTTCGGCGGGATCATCCCAACGGTGGTCCACCTCTCGAGCAAAGCATCATCAACGCACGAAGCCTCCCACTCAGACATTTTGCAGCTGGCGGCGGCAGAAACGCAAGCTGCGACGATCGTCGGGCCCAGCGGTGCTACGAGGGAAGGCAAAGCGAACGAACTCCTACGTAAAGGGCGAGGACGAAGCGAGAAAGCTAAATGGAGACGCGAAGTTACCGTGCCCCCCCTTTTTAAAGGGCCCGAGCAATTACTGCGCCCCCCACGATCGACCGAGGGGTAACGGCTCGGTCGTTGGGGCGTGACCTGAGGCGCACCTCGGCCATCCACCTGCGACCCGCTGACAAGCAGGCCCGGGCCGCACCTTGCCGCCTCCGCCGCGGACAGGACGGTGACAATTACACCAACGGGACGGTTGCCAGAGCACGTCTGGCAAGCGACGTGACGCGGGCGCGCGAACCGCCGCACCCACAACACCGTCCGATCAAATTCAAATCAACCGCTCGGATCGACCGGCGGTTCGAATTCTTGGACGGCCCGATTGCCCTCCGCGTGGAGGCACGGGAGCCGTTCGATCCCCGTAACCGCAACGGCGGGTCCGAATAAGGGGAGGTGACCGAACGAAACCCCCCGCATTTGGCTGACCGACAGCCAAGGCCGCCGAGGGGCCGAACCATACGTTCAGGCGCTGATCACGGCTAAGCCTAGACGCGACGCTGATCATGGGCAGGAATCGCATCGAACCGGTCCGACCTAGGCGTCTCATTGAACGAAAGACCGAGAACGACCTCGGCCCGACCTCTAAGGTCGGAACGATACGTGCACGCAGAACGAAACCCTTTGCGATCGACTGATCGACAGTCAAGGCCACCGGGCCAAGTCAAACAATCAGACGCTGATCATGACCTTGGTCTAAGCACGACGCCTACCACGGACAGCGCCTCGAAACCAGCTCTCCAGATGCCCTACCAAGCGTGAGGACCGAGATCGACCTCGGTTCGACCTTAGTCATCGGCACGATGCCTGGCCGATTCCTCGGGTCGCTCTAGGACCGGGTGACGACTCGGCGGAGCGGTTCGGATAGGATCAACCGCCAACGAAAGGTGGTCCGCATAACGATCCAGCCCACGACCGACCCTTTGGGTCGCTCGAGGGCTCGGGGGCTACGCCCTACGGGCGCGCTCGTGCGCACCCCTAGAAACACAACGAACTTTCGGAACGACCAGCCTGACGCCGCCTCAATCAAAGACCTCGAAGCGGCATCAGGCTCGGGGGCTACTGTCGGGATCACGTACCTCGGGTACCCAACAGATCGCACTCCAACAGGAGAAAGTCGAGGGTCGGATGGCACGGGTTCTGACCTCTCCGCGACGACCTACGGCGGCCATATCATGGCCGCGCAGGGGCGCGAAGACCCCGGGCTCCGAGGATCAACCCCCGGAAGCGACCCTCAGGAGGTAGGTACCATGTTATGGTACATTTACTCTGGGGACCAGCTGCCATCTGTCCCGACGAGACAAGACGAGATTCACCACGGCGACACTCAAGCAGAAAGCTGCGACGGGTGCCAGACACGATGGGACAGCATTGTAGCTGACGCAGTAGCGCCGGACGAGCATCACGGTACCCGCTGCTGTGCCCGACGCGACGGGTCATAACCACGCCTGGACGGAACGAAATGATGTCGACAATGACGGAAGGGTCCACCTGTCGGCGAGACGGCAGGATCGCGTAAGGCCCATTGCCTGTAACCTTAGGGCCTCTCCTATATAAAAGAAGGCTCGGGGAGCGATAGAGGAGATGATCGAACACCACCGCAAGCACTTCCCATTCTCCGAACACTCCGAGTCCTCCTGCAAAGAGAGGTTCCCGTCTTGTAACGTTATCCTTGAGGTAATCCGCTTTTTAGACGTAGGGTATTACACCGTTCGAGTGGTCTAAATCAGATAAAAAACCCCTTGAGTCTAACTCAGGTTAAACCATATCGAATCCGAAAACACACTATCCCTCACAATCGTATATTAACTATGTCGGTGGTCAGAACGTCGACACAACGGAAGACGACCAGGCTCGTACCACTGTCCAGAATTACCCTGATCTTGCTCCTGTCTTCAAGCGTGACGTACGTTTGCAGTTCCCGGTCAAATTATAGAAAAGGCTCCAAGATATTTATACGCGGCATTCGTATCAGTTCATGTTTGGGTCTCTGAAATGAATAAATAAGCTGACACGTACGTCTCGAGAGTTACCGGCGCTGTTCCAACGTGTGGATCAGGCCAACCGAAGCCGATTTCTTCCTTGTCTAAACAAAAGGCGTACGTTTTCTTCTTCTGAAACCATGCCTTATGCTTCCCTGGTTCCGCACCAACCACCACTCCAATGCAGTTGCACAAATATGCAAATAAATATTATAGATTACTACCACTCGTCCAGTTCCCGATCAGAGGAAGCAACAGCTGATAGGTGATCATACGGACAGACAGGGAGATTGTGGGGGAGGCGTCGCCGTCACACGCCCTCGCTCATCAGATTCGTTCTCTCAAGCCTGTCTGTCTCTTCATTTGTTTAAGTCCCCGGTCTGGAAGCCAGCGTGCGCGCCCACAACCCCACGTCCCGCCCCGCCTATCACACCGCGCGCACGAACTGCGCCACGGCGCGCGTCATCACCGCGAAGACAGCGTAGCCTAGCTTTGTGTTTCTGTACTACTTTCGGTTTTAAATATAAATATTTTTAAGTTTTGTCAAAGTCAAACATTATCTACTTTATTAATAATATTTATAAATTTTAATATTTTTTAATATAACAATTTACATATTATAAAAATATGTTTCATAAAAAATCTAGTAACATGATCTATATATAATAAAATATTATTAATAGTTAAAGTTAAAAAAAAATTTTGACTTTGCTTTTAAATCTAAGTATTTAGGAACGGATGCAGTAGTAGTTTAAGTTCATTTCCACATCTCACCGCCGTCGTCTCTTTATACCCAGTTGCTGGATGCGTTTGGTTGTTGGCAGCTGCTGGTGTCGAGCCGAGAACTACCCACCCGCTGCTTAACTAATCTACAGCGCGCCCCGGCTCCATCGTCTCCGATCGATCGCACCACATCTATGGACAGCGAGTGGAACGACGGAGCGGCAGCGTCTTCGCCGACAGAGTCTGGTTGCGACGGAAAGGTTGGGGCTGGTGACGGCGCTTCGACAGATAGCCCGGGATCGCCTGTGTCCCCGGTGGCGCCGTCGCCGACGGCGCCTGCTGCTAGCGGGCGGAGGCGGTCCGCGAACAAGCGCGTGGTGACCGTGCCTCTGGCCGACGTGAGCGGTCCGCGGCCCAAGGGCGTCGGCGAGGGAAACACATCGACCGACGAGTGGGCGTGGCGGAAGTACGGCCAGAAGCCTATCAAGGGCTCGCCTTTTCCGAGGTAAGCTACATGTGTGATACACCACCCGTAAGCAAAGCAGCCGAGATCATATGCATAATCGCCTCGTGTTCGTCAAGTGTTCTTGAGCACGTTTTCTGATCTGAGCGGCCTTGGGAAGCAGGGCTTACTACAGGTGCAGCAGCTCCAAGGGGTGCCCGGCGAGGAAGCAGGTGGAGCGGAGCCGCCTTGACCCGGACAAGGTGATCGTCACCTACTCCTTCGAGCACAACCACTCCGGCGCAGTGCCGAGGGTGCAGAATCGTCAGGTGATCCCGAAGCCCAAGGCCCAGACGGTCCCGCCGGAGCCAGCGGTGGAGTCCGTGTCCGTCGGCAACATGCACGACGTCGCCGCCACCGCCACCGCCGCTACATGCGCCGGCGCGCTTGCCACCGGGGGCAACAGCGGCGCGGGGAGCGTCGAGGTGCACGACGACTTCCGGTGGCTCTACGACGGCGTCTCCGTCACCTCCTCCACGTCGCCCTCCGACGCCGACGCGGCGGACGACATGCTGTACGGCTCGATGTTCTTCGGCGCCGCGGTCAGCGCGCACGCGCCCCTGCCCGACGAGTTCGGCGACGTCGGCGCGTGGTTCGGCGCCGGGGAAGCCGCCGAGGAGGACGCGATGTTCGCGGGGCTGGGAGAGCTTCCCGAGTGCGCCATGGTGTTCCGGCGGCACGCCGGCGACGGGCTGGCGATGGCAGGGGCCGGGATGAAGGTCGAGCAGCCGGGGGAAGGCACTGCCATGACATGACGCGGCCTTGCCTGCTGACATGTAGGCCACATCTCCAATAAGAGCAGATAGCTCCCCTTGATCTTTCCTGATCCATCTTCCTCTTTGTCACATATACTTTTCTCCTTCGTTTATTGTTTCTTTTACTCGATCACACGTACTTTAGCGCATAGAAAAACTTCGAGGCAAGCATTGCAATTGCATAAAGTCGATTTGGTGGGGGTAAAGGGGATATAGGACACATCTTTTTTAATGGTTTGATTGAAACCTTTTGATTTCTCTGTAAGATTGGAGTTCAGTTCAGGAGACTAGCAAACACGGACAGAGGTGCAAAAGGGATACAAAAAGCCACGACCTTTTCTCGGCGAAACCATCGCGTAGGTCACTGTCCAAACGCGCAACTGGATAACATTGCGAATTTCTTCATGCGAGCCAATTCGTCCCCGCGGTTTCGTGTTCGACGCGAGGTCCCGAAGCGTGAACTGCCGCCTCGACGTTTTCTCGCGTGTGCCGTGTTCCGGCGAGCGTCGGACAGCGACATGCCGAAGCCTAACAGCTGTCTCCCTCCGCCGAGGGGTGTGCGCGCACCGGCGCACGCCCGGCGGCGACTTCTGCGTATCCGCTGGCCACTTGGTAACACGGCGCTTTGACTGGGCCCCCGGGATCGCGAGAGGCGATTGGGTTTTGCCTTTCTCCGGGGACAGAGGCGTTTCGATCGAGCGAACGGCGTGGCGAGTGACGTATCGCCCTCGCGCGGGCACCGGGTGTTTAAAAATTCAGAGTAAACGCTGCGCAGCTGCTGATACCATTGTGTGCTGTGCTAGAAGAAAAAAGAAAGAACCACTTCAGTACTACTATCATTTTGAGATTATGATGATGATAAGGTCAAAATGGCATATCGAATCTTGTAGAAGTAGCACATGTAGGCTGCTAGAATTAACCTTTGTTGTGACCCTTGAGTTATATCGAACCTGACGAGAGCCTAAAATGCATCTGCGCCTCGTACGTGACAGATTCACAATCGCGTCAACCGACAATTTTTTCAGTGGCAAACGCGCACAAGTCTGAAAAAGCAGAATTATATATCCTACTCGCACATGAACACTCAAGAGAACGATCAATACTCGTGGAAACGCGTCAGGCAAGCACACATGCATTGGTCGAGCGGACTTACCAGCACGTGCGGCAATTCGCGCTGATATATCAGAGTGGCTGATGGCCCAACAAAATGCTCCGATTCCGCGCAGGCGAATCGCAGGGCGATTCTCCTTTGGCACGCACGCCGAATCCTGAACAACGGATACGGCGCTCGCTTTCCTGTGACTGCTCCAGGTGCTCCGTCGTGAGCTTCTCTTCTCCTCTTCTCCGACAGTAAGATAGCTGCTCTGTGACACCATCACCGAAAGACGAGATGCGGCAGAAATGATGTACATCTGCCTACAGATTATTAGTCGGTGATAAACGGCTGCGTTCCCACTTTACCTATCTCCTCATGGTTGCACATGCAAAATGTTCCTTCAGTTATCCCTAGTTCCAGTATGCTTAGTCCACATACTTGAGACATTCAGTTCCAATTCCACTTATATACAATTGTCTCCATGAATCATAGTTGTAAGAGTAGCACAAGGTGCCACGTTTTATGTACACTTTTATAGTTTCAGAATCAGGGTTGTACGGATAATCGACCTGAACACTGGACTACACAAATAAGGGCGAGAGCAAATGCTATACAACCCTCTGCAAATAATTAGACTATACAAATAAACAGAGGTTAACTCTAGAATACTGCATAAGACCTCTTGCTGGTCACTCCTTGTTGGATGCTGCCTCTGGAAGTTTGAATGTGGGAGGCTTGTCAATGCCTTTCCTTGAGTATTCTCGCCACCTCCTTGCCGCAGCTGCTGCCCGCTTTGCTCTCTCCTTTGCCTCCTCTTCTGCTTCATGTGTTTGTAGGAAGGTTAACAGGGCCTGCATATGGTTGATAGGAAACAGAAACGGTATAGGTCACGTCCGGTGAGAAAATACGCTTGCGTTACCGTTCTTCTCGTATCTTGTAGGTGCTCCCCAGATGTCATTCCATGAGCTGCTCTTACTGGAATCATCTTGGCTCATCCGCCTTCTGACTTTTTCCTACGGAGTTGCAGAGAGGTTCAGAACAAGGATGCAGGAAGTTCAGGTGTGAATATCTGTAAGCTTATAGTCCTACATTTTCGAAGAAAGGAAATTCCATGCAGTATCAAACAGAACTTACCAAGACTTTGGCTTGCCTTTTTTCCCACCGTGAACTTGCCTGACAAAGCAGAAATTAATCGAACAAACATATTAACGAGATATGAGAAAGTTGTTGCTTATTTTAAACTTTGGAAGAAGTAGCTGTAGCAATATCAACTTAATTTGCCCTTTCCATTAGATACAAAGAAAAAAGAGACCATGTTCCAGGTATGCTACTCCTTCCGTTTGAACTAATGAATGTATCGATGTTTTATCCAGAGGGAGTACTAGTTATAAGTACATAACAGAGGGTGATCAGTTGCAACAGGAGAGTTAGAATATGTAGAGAAAAATAATTTAACGCAAGCGATTACCATCCGGAACACATCAACTGAACCTCCCATCCCAGCAAGCATCAATCCAACCTGATATAATGAAACAAAAAATCATACCCATACAAGGTGCAAAAGCAACAACTCTACAAACATGATTGTGCTATCAGGATTCTCAGAAAAAAAAAAATTCTTACATTGACCCTCTCTACTCTCCGCATTTCATCTTCAAGGAGAGAAAGCTGTGCAGCTGATGTCCAATGAATGCAGTCAACTGGACTGAAAATCAGTAGAACGCTAATAATCAAAACACAGATCTTCATAGCAAACACAAAAAAGATAGTTTACCCCATCTGTCCAAAGTAGGATGACTGGACAATTGCCAAATTAAAGAACAGACAATAAAAGGGATTTGAAGATCTCACCAACTCTCAATAGCTTCTTTAATCAACTCTGGGTTGCCTGATTGGTCGTAAACTCTTGCTCTACCGAAATCTTCCTCAATATGGAAGACCTTAGAACAGACATTTGCACAGTTCTTGCATCCTGTATAGCAGTAGAAAAGTATTGATTAAGAGCTCACACGATGAGTCCAGGTGGATTTTGTGTTCAGGTCAACGTCATCAAACCTATGCAGCTAAACTCATCAACGAAAACGTGATCCCGTGGTGCGCTTTCATCCAAGAAAGGGTTGATTGCAGTCACTGCATATCCATGGATCTCATCATAAACTGCCCGTTGAATGGGGTCAGTAAGCACCTGTATTTCAATTGCTCGTATTAATTTGAGTGACGAAATTGCATCGCAGCTCCCATATAGAGTGTTCTGAAAATGCAAGTTTATGTTTTTTTTATCGTACCGTGTAAACCTCGTTGATGAACATGCAGAAATTCGTTACATCAGGGTCATTCCCGCTGAGATCAGGATGGCATGACTTCATGCAGTTGTAGTACGCTTTCTTGATCTGCTGAGGTGTCGCATCTGGCATCTGAAAACATGCAAGAGTTAACTTCTAAAGTGCTGTATATATGTAGTACCTCGAGTGATGCACGTCTTCCTTCGTCTGAACATTTCGAAATTACAGACAAACACAACACTGAACTAGTTCCAGGGTATGAAGAAAATGCGGTTAAAATTCAACATGCATCGAAGTGGATAATTCAAAAGAACGCGTTCCTTCAACTCATCAGATCGACAGTCCTTACTATCAGGGCACCACAATACCCAAAAAAGAAGAAAAAAGAAGAAAGAAACGCTTAAAAGAAGAAACACGTACAACGCCAAGAACGGCGTAATAATCTTCGGCGACGCCCCCTTCCGAGCTACGGGACTCCGCCGCTACCGCGGCCACCCTCAAGCCCTTCCGTCCCCACGCCTTCCTCCTCGCGTACCTTTCTCGTCTTCTGGCCCCGGGCAACCCCACGGCTGCACATCGCTGGGCGCTGCTGGAGCAGGGGACCGGCGTGGAGGCAGAGTGAAACTGGGCGACAGAGTCTGCGAGCAGCGGCGGCGACGGTACGGGAGCCATGGGACGATTGATCGGGCTCCGTCGAGGGAGGAGAAGGAGAAGGCGGGGGTCGGATCCGGTTGGGCTCGCTTCGCTTGCTCTGTTTTCTTGGCGCCCGGCGGTTTGGTTCTTCTCCGCCACTCCTCTCCCGCGATTTTTCCTTGGCAGTTTGGCTCTTCCACTCGTACCCAGCTTTTGAGTAAAGATAGCGATGGGTAACCATTATTGCGTGTACCCGCGGATAACCGACCCGATAGTCACAAATTCGGGTAAGAGTTTGTACCTGCGGGTACCAATACAGACATTATATCAAACTCGACGGATAAATTTTAACGGGTAAATAAAATCTATACCCATACCCGCGTACTGCTCACAAAACTACCATAACATATGTACCCAAAATAATATAAATATAAATAGTTACCATCTCAAACTCTAATTTTTCTCATTTTCTCTTTCCTCACATTCCAACAGCCACTACCACCACTACTCTGCTCTATCCCCCAATTCTATCAGTGCGCCCCTTCAAATCTACTCACCGTCGCCTCTCCGCCGCTCGATGACGGCTGCTATCCCTCATGGCTTCTCGCTGCCCTACACGCGACGGCACGCGGTCCTTGCCTGGCCACTTGCTCTCCGCGCCGACGCCAACGCGTCGGCGCCGTTGGCCGCTGCCCCGTGCGAGCTCAGCCTGCGTCGAGCCGTACGCTGTTCGCGCGTGACACCAACGCGTTGTCCCCATCGGGCCGCCTGCTGTCGTACCTCATTTCTGAGATACACTGTGCACCATCTATCAGTTTTTGTGTCTGTAGCTGATACGCACTAACACATCAGAACGTATATCAAAAACAAACTTTGAAGAAAAAAGATACACTTGATATCTGACCTTTAGCGAAAACTCGGTGAGGATTAAAATATTCACAATCAGTTGACCAGTTAGAGGTGAAGCAAACAGCAAAAAACATGGCTCAAAGCTATAAGCAAACTTGAAAAGCAGAACGAAAATCCAACACGTCGTCGTCTTCTACGAATCTTCTCTGTCTAAAACCATAATTGCAAACAGATGAGTACATAAAGTACTCAGCAAGCCCTAACACTAAGCAGATGTATATATATATATATATATATATTTGGTTGTAGCAAAGATTAGACTATGATGTTCCCTTTTCGTAATAAGCCAGTTTTATACGGGGTTTACTACAGAAGCTTTGAAAAAGAGATCACTAGATATTTATTATTTATATTTTAGTAGGTTAGTTCTGTGATAGATGTTCATCAATCTCGCCAGTACTCAAGTTTTAGTCGAGAAACTGACACACATCCGTACTGTCCCTAGCACACAGCTTACACTTTTCAAAATACGAGCACCTACATCCACTCACTCCAACAAAAATAATAATAAGACTAATTATTGTGAGCCCAAGTTGTAGTGTGTTAATATCGTGACAACAACCATTCCAAATGAATTATACACTCTGCAGAGATTGTACATTGTACCCACAGGCTATGCTCCTCTTGATCAACAGAGTCACATAACGTTCACTCCAACGCATACTAAGGTATCTACAAAGTCCACCTCAAAATACAAACAGGGGTCATCTCTCGAGATTTTTCAAGCCAACGATGACGCGATAGCACATTCTCGTAGCTAGATCGTGAGTTTAAGATATCCACGTTTACTCCCTGGACCCCACACACGGACGGATAATTATAGAAACCACAGAGCTATACCTGTGCGCAATACGATCCCATGACGCAAGCTATTGCTATAATCGAAGACCAGACCGTGAGTAACTCACGTCTGCTCCTTCAACCTGTGTCTCTCGACTGTCTTTAGGGATCATTGTGGATAACCAAAGGGGAGTGAGTCCCGCCCAAACATGTTCTGTGGTTGCACAAAATCACTACGTTTATGTCCGATGAACTGGTCTTTATATGGCAGGGGCGACGCTCGTCCACGACAAATGGACCAGTCCGAAGCCTAACACCCATCACAACACATAGCACTAGGAGCCCGCCCCACGACTAAAAACAATATGCCTTCCCATCACCTAGCACCAGTTGCACTATCACCCATCCCACTTTATTTCACTCACACCACCAAACTCATTTTAATGCATTTCATAAATAATTAGTGTATGGTGTGGCAATACACTACATCACATAAGGGTTCCTAAGTAATATAATATCAAAGCAACTTTTCGTTCGTTAAAAAATTTTAACAAAAAAAGTCATATGGTTAACAAGAGGGTGTTGTCAACGGGTAACAAGATAGTATTCATATTTAATGAGAGCAAGTAACTGACATTAATATAAATACGTAATAACAAGTTGAGTATTTAACTACACAATGTTTTAACATAGATTAAACTAAATATGCAAACATTTTGATCACATGGGTGCACAAGCAAAACATAGGATTAATATGATCAAGAGGTTAGAGCTTACCTGCAAATCCTTGATCTTCAGAACATGATGTCAGGATCCTCGGGCTTCTCCTTGTGTGTCGGTACTTCTGGCTTCTCATGGAATTCGGCTCTTCCTCGATCTCAATGTTGTCTATACGGTAGAATCCATCTAATAAAACTACCATAAAAAAATAAAAGCTCGAGAAGAATCGATAAGATACGGTCAAACTCTGAGTAAAAGCCAGATAAACTTCACGAGGAAAACTAAGGATGCAGTCATGCATGATGTGATGACTATCCTAATGTATTGCTCATTATTTTAAGTGCATCCTAGCATTATTTACTATGGGTTAACCATTTGAATAAATATTTATTTAGCTACTTTATTCTATTGCTTATGTGGTCACATAGGTAGTTTAGTATGACTACGTATGGTAAGTAATACACTAGAGCCTTCATACGGGCATGAGCGTGTATTTATGGTTTGCCTAACGTATTACTAAAGGTTTGATGTGTCATTCTATGCATAATCACGACCTAGTAATACTTACTATGGATTAGTGCTTAATTAATTATTAGTTTCATTTTAAACAATATTTATGTGACTATTAAATCATGCAAGTGTAGGCATTATGAAGTGTCTAAGGCATAGATGTGCTTATGTGATTATATGCTAGTATAATGCATGTGTATGAGCAAACAAAGCGGGTGACGTGTTATGTCATGCATTATCTCGTCTTGTCGGTATTCACTAAAAGGGCAGTGATTAACTACTTAGCTCATTTGAGTTATGTTACATGATTACGATAGTAAGCCATGTGTGTGCAAGTACTATTTAGTTACTAAAGTGCTATTACATTAACGTAAATAAATTTATACTTACATGTATATGAGCTAAAAATGTGACTTAGCATATGACATATCATTTCATGCCTTATTTTACGTGCAATCCTATTTTCTACCATTTGCTAGTGATTATTACTGATTAGTATCGTATGTTAGTTATTAATTACTAATTTTACTTTAGCTGTTATTCATCTGATTATGTAGAGGCTAGATGTTAATTACTTAGTTTTCTAATATGTAGTTATATTTTATCTATTTGTGCCTAATTAATTGAATCTTAGTTTTACAATTGTATTACTACAAGCATCAGGTGGCACATGCAAAAGTATAGGCTAATGCAAAGTGAGATGCACACTAATCATATTATTAACCTGTGTTTAATATGACTATATGAAGTACACTATTTAGAAACAAATATCAGTAAATAACAAGCTCAAATAAATGAATAAAGAACTTAAAACAGTTAAATAAATAAACTTCAAAAAAACTCGAATGCGGAAAAGGAGGGTAACATGAACAGATGACGATCGGGTTTGACTTTAGTGGTCGGGTCGTGGGATTTTCGATGATTGAATGGTTTGCTCTGGATTTATCGGTGTTGAAAGGTGTTTATCAGAAGCTATGGGTTTATAGATCAGCTAGAGAAAATATGAGGGGTTTTAGTATTTGAAACTAATTTCATAAGATAGCTCACCTTGAGACGGTCGCGTAAGCGCAAGAATCACTAAAATCGGGATTACTGGTGAGAAGATATGGTGTTTGCAAGGTGTAGAGAGCTATAGGGACCTATTTGTAATTATTAGAAAGTTGCTAAGGGTTTTTTTGTAATTACCAGAGTTGACAGGGACCTATATATAATTGTACAAAAGTTTAAGGGTGCTAGGTGTAAATATTTAAGACTAAATTATAATTAAAGAAAAGGTCAGAGGTGTATTTGTAAAATTACTAGGCTTAAAATATAATTTTTACAGAATGGCAGGGGCTTAGGTGCAAAGTGGCATTTTCTTGAAATTTACGGAATTATTTTTGTATTGGAAAAGGGCTTCGGAATATATTTTGTGCGCACTAAGCCGGGTGTACCTAGCATTTCACTCTATTAGGCTGACAGGTGGGGCCGAAGAGGCTTCTTTTTATTTTCAATATAAAAACAGTGTGTTCAATCCTAGCCATCGGATCAGGAAGGGACGACTGGGATTTAGGGGCGACGTTGAGTCTTACGGGCCTTTAGATCTTAGATCGAATGGTTCAGATTTTAAAAAGGAAGAAAGTGCGATGTGGATTAATCTGTGCCGTTCTTTTGGAATCGGACAGTTGAGATTTAAAATGGCCGGTTAGGGGGCTTGATCTAATCCTGCGCGTTCGTGAGGGATCCGACGGCCGGCAGAGGCCCAAAGCCCGCGCGACGACCGGCCGTGATAGAGACGGTGGCGCCATGGCCGGAACCGACCGGAGAATGGCCAAGGCTCGCCGCAGTGCTCCAAACTCAACGAAGAGAGGCTCAAAAGGGAGAGGAGCTCACCGCGGTTCTCGTGAGGAGGTTGTCTTCGTCGGGTTTCGACCGTGGCGGGCTGGCGACGAGGAGGAGAAGGCGTGCGGCCGAGGCGCACGGTGCCGAAGCTTGGTGATGATGGGGACGGCTTAAAAATGTTGGGGATCGATAGAGGAGGTCATGGTGCTGCTTTAGGGGTAGGGATTTGCCGAGGTTAAGCTTTCTCAGCGGCGAATTTGTGGTGGCCGCGATCGGACAAGGTTTTGAGGGAAAACGGGAATTCGAGCGAGAGGAGCAGGAGAGAGTGCCTCGAGCGCGTGAGTGAGCAATTGTGGCTGCCTAGGGTTGCTATTTATAGGCAGGGGAGGCATGTGGGTGGAGGTATGGCCGGAACATGGGCGGAGGTATGGGCGGCGCTTAAATTCGATGCGTCCCGTCGTGGGCGTGGCGCGGCACTGTGCACACGTCGAGCTGAAGCGGGTGCGAGGGGACGGCAGTGGTGTTGTGCGCACATCGGGGTGACGCGGGTGCGAGGGGACAGCGATGACGCACTGCTTTTGACCGGCGATGAGAGGGAAGAAAGGATAGGTGGTGGGGCCAATGAGTAAAGGTGGGGGCGTGACGTGGCGGTATGGGCGCGGCAACGGCATGCTTGACCGTTGACCGGGACGGCAGTGACACGCGCTACGTGAAAACGGCGGCGACGTGCGCGCGTCTGCCTGACGCCGGGAGGAAGGAGGCGACAAGGGGGCCGGATTGGCTAAGGGCGAGCTGGGTCGAGAGGGTGGTGGTGGCCCATGTGGTGAATGAGGGTGGAAAAGGAAGTGGGTTTGGGGAAGTGAGGAAAAGTGGGTCGAAAAATGGGAAGAGGGCTGGGCCGAAAGAGAAACGGCCATGAAAATGTTTTCAAATTTTTGAATCCGAAGGACTGGGGTGTTAAGGAAAATTTGTATTTGAAATTCCAATAGGATTCAAAATATCTCAAAAAAAAAAATCCAAACAAAAAGGAGAAGTCAATCACTTGGTCACACATACAACTTTTATTATTTTGAAATTTTCAATTTGAATAGTTTTTAATTTACGTGACACTTTACTTTTTGAATAAAATAGGAGAGAAGAGAAAATTTATTAGCATCCTGTTAGCAAAGATTTTTAAATTTTGATTTTTATTTTTTGGTTGAATTTTTTGGGATATTACACCTGCTGCCCAATGCGCGACATCTCCGAGCTGCCCGCTCCCACGGCGGCCGCCGCCCGCGGATATGCCCGTTTGGCCGCGGATTGCGGGTTTGGGTACAGCTCCCTACCCGCAGCGAATAACGGGCATGGGTACGGGTACAAGATTCTGCTTGCGGGCACGGGCAGATGTAGTTGCTATCCGCGGGCATGCTGCCCGTTGGCATCTTTATTTGTGAGCGCACTTTGCGTTTGCGCCCCTGCAACTTTCGCAATACCTACCCTACTGATGATCATATTCTGCCTCTGCACCCATGGACTCTGTTGTCACTGCCTCCACAAAACCTGCTTGCATGTAAGTTAGGTTATTGCTTTTCCACCGAAAAGATGATTACGAGGACTACCTCTTCATCTCCAGAAGCGTCGCATCTCGCATCACTGAACAAAAGTTGAATCAGGCAAATTCCAAGCTCTCGAATGCTCATCTGCTAATTTCGATTTACATTTTATAAACTCAATTAAATACTCCATCCTAACATACTATACCTGATATCAATGTGAAAAAGGATAAATGATGCACACCATGGATTCTTTCTTCCAGGCGTCTTCCTCTATCTAGACCTTAAATGAAAATTACCTGAAACTAACATAAGGCAAAGAAAAAATCATAAAAATAAACAAGCAACTAGATTATTGACAATGATTTGACTATTCGAGTATAGCTGATGTTGCATTTCCTGCTGAAGGAAATCAGCTTCCATTTGTTAGAAGACTGCTAGGGTAGTGTCACATCAGCTAAGCAGTTCAACATCTCCAGGACACTGGGCACCTGACGTCATCATCATTCCTATTCCAGTGCAGATGGTTCCTCCGCTGTTTTGGGTGAACCAGCCTCCTCCGAAGCATCAGCAAGTGCCTCAAGCATGTTTAAAACGTCGTTGGCATCGTCCAAATAATACTTGGCCTTGCTTGGTTTCTGACCGACTGTGGAGGCATACAACGAGGTCTGAGAATCGACAATGCTTTTCTGCATAATATCAGCAATCTTTTCAAACATATCCTCATCTGATCTGTCATCGCCTATGCAAAAAATGAAATCTGCTTGTCTTCCATTCTCCATCAGGGTTGAAAGGATCTTCTCCGCAACAAATCCTTTGCTGACAGCCTGAAACCCAACAAAAGCAGAATTTAAATCGAGGTAGTAACTAAATCACTGCTGAGGATGCATTTTCGCTGCAATTTTGATTTCATCGCAAATAATCAGAGTCAAATTCAACAGAATTTAAGTATAGACATATTCAAATTTTCGATCTCTTAGGCATCACAGCATGACATTAAAATGATGAATAAATTGGATGCATCACATCATGACATTAAAATGATGAATAATTTGGATGCTATAACTGTAGTGCATCACATCAGATTATTATATCTAATAAATAGATGAAAGTCTAAGTTACAATGTTTTTTTAGTTCATGGATGCAGGAACATATAGAATGAGATTGCAAATGGAAATTTTAATTATGAGAATAATATGTTCTTTGAAGAAATTCAATACCATAGGTTTAACTTCGACAATATGTTGCCCACTCTTTACAGAGACTGGCTCCTTGGCAAGGACATTGTCCAAATGATCTAACATTTCCTTTGCTTGTGACGATCCGAAACCAGGGTCAGCATCTTGGTGGTGCCAGACCAAGGCACTCTCTTTGCTTTCAATATATGATCCATCAGTTGCCTCTGTGTACAGTTTCATTACTGGCTCAGCCATATTCATCCATACAAAGTCTGATACCTGGTTATGTATTTGCCATTGTTCATCTCTAGTCCACCTGCAAAAATAAATTGTTGAGATGATGCCCAAATTTCCAACAGAAACCTGAATGTTTATCTTCCAGTGTGCTACATGAAGAGTAATAAGTTTTCATTAGTTTTCAGCATATTTTATCTCTCAGATGGCAAAATGATATATGCTTACTATGGATAACCCAACAATTAGACCCAGACCTATCAGTGTGCTTGGCTTGATTGTGCCAAAAGGCACATATTCACACTTAAAAACATACCGACCAGCTGGCGTCATAACAAGTTCTTTGGGTCAGATTAAAATGCTATGTAGAACCACAGATAGACCACTGATGCATCAGTTTGACGCATAAACCTTTTACGTATGGTCAATGCATTCATGGATCATGTCAAACAAATAAATAAAACAGGCTCGACACTAAATTAGAATCAGTCATAAGCATAATCTGTTGCAAGCAGGTTGCAGTTCAGAAAGATTCACAGAATTGCTCACTCCACAAGGTTAAAATATGTGATAGTCAGTGCTACTAAGGATTTTATAATTGAAACAGCTCATTGCCAATACTAAAACCATCAATATAGAGCTTTTCCTTGCGCTATACCAAGTGCATCGGGTACATGTTATCATTACAATGCAAACAATGCCAATATACATCTAGTATTGTTACCAATACAGTTGATGTTTAGAACGAGTTTGATGTGCCGCTATGTTTATCAAATGAACAGATGAACAATCACCAACGCAGATGTTCATGTAGGATGCTCTGATTAATTTCTCATCAACAGAACAAATTAGGATATGAATTTGTAACAGCAGTCATATCACTCATTGAATGCTAAAAAAATGCCATGATGCAGTTTAATCTAATAGAACCTCCCGAGCAAGCATAACACTATCCGTATTCTCTCAAGGTGCAAAATGAAATAAAAGTCACTAATGAAATATAAACAAAAATATGACAAAACCTAGGTAAGAACTATACCTCATAAAGTAGCCATGTTCAGCAGCAATGCCAAGATCTGGACAAGGGTAAAACCATTTTTCAAGGCTACCCCTTCCTCTTCCACTTACAATAAAAACAACATTTTTCTTATCTGCGCACAGGGTATTCATGATGTTAACAACAGTTCCATTTGGTGTTTTATCAATTGTAGTTTGTGGTACTAGAGTCCCATCGTAGTCCAACAGTATAACCCTGCTCTTTGACTTCTTGTAATCGGCAACAATAGAATCCACAGTGAGTTTTTGGAAGTTGCGATCAAGGGCAACCACTCTAAACCCAAATCCTAGTCCAATACCCCAGCATCTTCTCCTAAAATGGTCCCTACAGGTTCTCTCAAAGTCGTGAATATAGCTCTTGGACCAATAGGCAACATCGTGTGAGCTGACATAATGATAGTGCTTCTGATGTCGCAGTTGCTTCTCATTATCTGGTAAAGCAATGGACTCGTTCATTGCCTCTGCTGTTGCCTCAACATTCCAAGGGTTTACCCTAATTGCTCCACTCAATGAAGGTGAGCAACCAATGAATTCTGAGACAACTAGCATGCTCTTCCTTGCCGGTCCATCACCAGAATCACCCGCACCTGGAATACCCTGCCTACACACAATGTACTCATAGGGAATAAGGTTCATCCCATCCCTGAGAGCAGTAACAACAACACATTCAGCAATAGTGTAATAAGCCATCCTTTCCACACTCGATAGGGTCTTATTTTCAAGTATGACGGGGGTGTATCCAGGCCTCCCAAACTGGGCATTGATCCTCTTGCAACTCTTGTCAATCTCAAACTGTACCGCTTCCAAATCCTTCCCACTGCCACTCTTTGGGTTTGCAATCTGCAGTAACACTACTCGGCCCTGCCATTTCGGGTGCGTCTTCAGCATGTGTTCAAACGCGAGAATTTTCAGATCGATCCCCTTAAAGACGTCCATATCATCAGCACCAAGCAAGACGGTCTTCCCATCAAATTGCTTCCGGAGCTCTGCCACATGAGCCTCGAGATCAGGCTGCTGGAGCAGAGATTGCAGCTGCGCCATGTTAATCCCAATAGGCATGATCTTTATCCCCACAGTACGGCCAAAGTAATCGAGACCAATGTAGCCCCTCTTGGATTGGTACTCGATCCCGAGCATGCGGCTGCAACAGGACAAGAAATGCCGGGCGTAATCGAAGGTGTGGAAGCCAATGAGATCACAGTTGAGG